>JAHHZJ010003420.1:0-72185 GCA_021437245.1 Aegilops speltoides
ATGGTATGCGGATGAGAACAAGAGTTTGATTCCGAGCTTGGCGCATAGGGTCTTCCAAAAGTAACTCAAGAACTTGACGTCGCGGTCGGAGACGATTGTCTTTGGTACTCCATGGAGGCGCAAGATTTCCCTACAAAAGAGATTTGCAATATGTGAATGAAATGTGCCATCTTAGAAAATAGGTCCACAACAACAAACACAGAATCCTTTCCATTTTGAGTTCTAGGCAAACCCAGTACAAAATTGATGTAGGGTGGAACCCTAATGCGTCGATCTTTCACGTTTGGAGGGGATCCTACGGAGGGAACACGAAGAACGCGCGGAAGAACACGAGGAAATCACGGGGAAGAACGAGAGAGACACTCAACCGACAAGAGATCAATCACACAAGGTCAAGATCATGAAGCCACGAGTAACACATGGTCCAAAATCAACAAAGGAAAGATACAAAGGTAACCGTTCTTCTCAGAGAGGAGGTCTTGAATCCACGAGGGATCTTCCCGTAAAGGGTCTTGCATCCGAGAGGATCTTCTCCGAAGAGGCGCGGTCTCTCACGAGGAGGAGATCCGATAGATCGTGACTCTATCTCTAACAGGCTAAACCAGCGCTAACCCTCAAAGTGGGGAGGAGGAGGTCTATTTATAGTGCTAAGCCACGAAGGGGTAAGTGAGGCGAAGGGGTACACAGACCTCGGCCCAAGTCATCTGGCATGAGCAAGGCGGATGATCCGGACGGGGTCCCGGATGATCCGGGCGTCGGGGTCCGGATGATCCGGCTGGAGTTCCGGATGATCCGGGGCAGGGTCCGGATGATACGGACGGCGGCCCGGATGTCCGGCCTCGCTCCAACAGCCACTCCGTCTTCTTCTTCTCCTTTCTTCCGTCTTCTCTTCCATGCTTGGCCTTGGTCCTTGGGTTCTCCATGGTCATCTTGGTTGTACTGAGTGTATCGAGGTCCATGCATGAGGTAGTAGCCATGTCTCATATCACGGAAAGTAGCGGTTCAAAGAGGAGTAAATTCACCTTGTGTCCAATGGCGTATGTTCGAGGTCTCGTCATATGTCCTCTTGGGGCTTGGAGAGTAGTCGGAGTGTACATGGGGATGAGCGTGGGATGCTCGCATCATATCCCCCCCTTGGGAAAGATCCGACCTCGGATCGTGATCCTCATCATCATGGAAACGGGTGGCGTGGACGGACTTGTAGTGGGACGTAGGTGAAGGTCTTGCGCAATCCAAGTACTCCAAGGTGTCTCCGGTATGTGGTACATGCAAAATGAGCAAACACAAAGTGTACTTGGAAATATAATGGTTAGCGCACACAAAGTGTCCATCAATTAAGCGTGAGTCCGTGCTTAGTGATAGTGCATGAGAAAGCGCATGAAGCTTATCAAGATGAGATAGAATGATATGCAAAGAATTCATGGGATAATTAGCATGGTGCACAAAGCGACAAATTCTACCATTGTGCAAAATGATGTCATAATGGGATGGTGCATCAAAAGCATGAATATGGTAATGGATGCTCAATATGTATATGTTATCATGCAATTGATGGTGGGCAATATGATCATGATGTATGAATATGCCATCAAGGAAGATCACAACAAATTTGCTAAGGAAGTGAACAAGCTCATATATCATGGATGACATGGGAATACAAGATGCAACAAGGCAATCACAATGTGAGTCAATCCATGCATAGGGTGCAAACTTGTGGTGAGTATGATATGTCCATCGAGCATGACATGTGTGAGCACAATCAACAAATATGAAGGTGTTGCTGTACCAAAGCTCGATGTCGAGGCATGAGTGGAGTGCCGCAGGTGCATCCAATAAGTGCAAGCGCTCCTCAATGTGAAGGTCCATGTAGCCAATCTCCAATGTCGCTCCTCCGTTCACGAGATGTATCATGTAGACAACAAGAAGGAAACAACAATGAAAGAGTGACCCATCAATATGCATATTTGAGGATTGCTCAAGAGAAGGAGTTCACCTTTATGAGAATGTCGAAAATGTTGGTGTCGCACATCATGTATGCCTTCACATAACCAATATGTCGCATAACGGCATCGCCTTGTGAAACCTCCAAAATGAAAGAACATGACAAACACTCGGAAAAACAAATGAGGTTAGCGGAAATGCAAAACCTATCATTCGTGTGGTAAGATACCGAACAAGTGTATGCATCATGCTCATCATAAGAAAGTACAAGGGAGCATTTCAAAGTATGGAGGCATATGATGTAAGAACATCCAGATTCAAGAGGCTCAAACAAACAAGCATGCATCACAAGTATAGTGTCCAAGTCTCCGAGATCAATACGCATATCAAGTTGGCACTCAATACAAGGTGATATGAGAGATGCAACTAATGGAGACAAGAGACAATGATCATGACAAATCAAGTGAGAGGCATGAGCATATATGTCATCAACCCAAGAAAGCAAGTAATAGTGGAACATGGGTGATGCAACATAGCAAGCAATCATAGTGATCAAGTCAAGCAAGCTAGTAGTGCGAAGATGCAACATACTAGAAGGAATCATAGCAAGCATGTCATGTGTGCAAATAGTGGGCATGAATAATGGACATGACATATCACAAGCATGAAAGCAAGATATGAGAAAAATATCATCAATGTATTGGCGAGAGACCATATGTAAATAGCAATGGGTCATCATGACTCTCCCAACACAACAAGCATCAATAGTATGGGGCACATGATAAACATGGCAATAGCAACAAGGATTTCCACCAAGCATGCAAATACACATAGAAGTAGCATAATGTTGAATCATGGGTATATGCAAGCAAGGGTCACAATTGCATGGCAAAGGTATAGAAGCAAGCATAGCATGCAAAGTGAACACGGTAAAATGAGCATAAGGTGACAAGTGGTAAATGGCCCATAGCCGTGTGAGAGCCAAGTAGAGGAGTTCTTGCGTAGTCCTTGCGAAGGGGCGGTGGTGAGGATAGTCCACGGGATCCCAAAGCATCGTTACTCTCAAGAGCTCGTTTCGTCAACTCTTGGGATTGGGAGGTTGACGAGTATACATGGGTACCTACACAAAACCAAGACAAAGGGAAAATTGTGTGTGCGTGGTACACGTACACATCATCCATCATGATGCGCACGTGCGTGTGTTTGTTAGCACCAAATATCCAACGCTCAAATAAATGAGATGCGTGATATAGAAACATGTCATCCATCATGAGAGGTTTGTTATGATGTATCGCATAATGGAGACTCAAATTGTGTAATGCATCATGAGAAATATCTAGAGCATTGTTATTCATGTTATGCATATGGTGCAAGCAATTATGGGAATCATGCAAAGTATGGAATGCATCAAGATCTCCTAATATGTATGAGGAAACTATGGGGGTCTCCTCATGAGCAAGAGTAGTAACATCATGTGGAGAATATTGACAACATCCAAAACAATGTATATTTGGAACAATGTGATCATGGCATGACATATTGGATGAATTGCGCAAATCATGTAAAGGAAGCATGGCAATATCATCACATGAAAAGCAAAAGCCAATGACCATCATCTCGTCATCTATGCCATAAGTGCAAATGGGATTGATTTTAATGGGGCATGCATAGTTACTATGTTGAGATTGAAATGAAGCAATAGCATATGACAAGTTCAATGGATTGTCAAACATGAAGTGACCAATAGAATTTTCACATGATATCCTATGAAGTATAGCATCACAACTAGGCAAGTCAACATGCTCATCATCATATTCATCATTAATAGGTAAGTCAAGGCATGAAGGAGTTTCACTAGCATGAAGCATGGTAATAGGTGGGTCAACATCATGGGAGCAATCATCGTCAAGAGAGTCCACTAGTGGGACAAGAGAAGCACCATCACCTATGTTACCTTTGGAGTGTCGCTCATGTGTTGTAGGTGAGGTGTTGAAGATCGTCTCGTTGTCATCGTCATTTGATGGAACCATGTGGGGGGTGCATCATCGTCCATCATGGCCATCGTCGTCTCCATAGGAGGTATGGACTCATCAATGGTAGGCGTGTCGTCATGTAGGAGACCTAGCACCAAAGGAGAAAACACACAAGGAGTAGAGGGTAAGTCGTTAGAAATCATAGTGGCTCACATGCCGTGTCAACTACCTCACTCTCTAAGTGTTGTGGCTCACTCACTCCCTCAAGGATGCTCTCACTCATATGGCTGGTGGAGTCACTCAAGTGGCGCTCAACCTCACATAGGATGTGTGGCATGCTCTCATGTGTGGGGCTAGTGGTGGTCACACTCATCCTCTCATAGGAAATGCTCGCAATGTCACGTATGGTGGAGTCACTCATGTCACTCATGGGTTGGTGGCTCTCCTCACATGGCACTTGGGGCATCTCTACATATGTGGGTGTCGGAGAGGTGTAGGTGCAAATGTCTCCATGCTCAACTTCTATCGCCGTGGTCGAAGGGGATGGCCCTTGCTCGACCTTCTCGTCGTCGTCTTGTTGTTGGAGGCCCATATGATGTGGCACCTCATAGCTCGTCTTCATGACCGAAGGGAGTTTCCCATGCTCGGCCATCTTCCTTGAGGGGCTTCCGAAGATGGAAGTGTCGCCCTCACTCGTAGTTGGTCGCCTTAGACTTGATGAAGTCGATGTAGGCGTACTCGTGGGAAGTAGGCGAAGATGCCGTACATCCAAAGGCGAAGATGCCTTGATAGCACTTGGCGAAAATGCCAAAGTGGTTGGTGTAGAGGTAGCGCCGTCTTGGTGGTGGTCATCTCGCGGTCTTCTTTTGTGCTCTTGAAGCTTGGACTTGGCGTGAAGTAGGTCTTGTTGGGACTTGTGCATTTGCGCTTGTGGAGCATCTTCATGATGATGATGTCGTTGTCATGCTTGAGCTCGTAGTAGATGTCGTTCGTCGTCGTCGTGCACATGTTGCTTGGAGGTGACTTGGCCTTCATGGCGATGTGGATCGTGAACGTGATGATGATCGCCATGTAGATGTGGGCGAGGACGATTTGCACTTGCATCTTTTTCGCGCTCCGAAGTCTTGTGGCTTGACCGTCGTCGTCTTGAGGATGATGAAGGGGAAGAAGACTTGATCAAGGCTCTAATCTCCTCCATCCTTGCATCTTGCTCCTCTTTATGTGCGGCAAGCTTCTTGTCAATGTAGTCCCTTTTCCTTGCTTGAGTGGCGAATGTCGATGGAGATGTTCTCGATCGCTCTCGCAATCTTGATTGTGCGCCTTGTATTTGTCGTTGTAGATCGAAGATTGGCGCTTTTGAGATGTAGTTGTTCACGCCGCCGTTGTTGTCGTGAACCGGAGAGAAATGCCTTGCCTATCCATCACAAGACTCGAGCAAATATGAGTGGGAGAAAAGAAGAACTAATACCAATGTACCTTTGACCAAAGTTGAAGATGAATCAAGTTCACTCAAATGTGGACAATGAAATAGCACTATTGGTACCGATCCTTGTCGATTCTCACACCTACACACGTAAAGCTTATAGTGGAGCTCGGTGAGGATAGTGGCACAAAATTTAATGCAAAATGTTAGCAAGAGTCAATAATGTTGAAAGAGATTCACAAATTCGCAAGTGAAACAAATGGACCAATAGCAATATGGATGGCACGGAAACACACACACGGATAGATAAATGGGGTCGTGCAACCAAGGAATGAGCACAAAATGTGGAATCCACGGAAAAGCGCTTCGTGTTGCACAACTCAAGAGAGCAGCTAGCACAATTGCTCAATAGGCGGATCGACACTTGTCCACAACCTATAAGATGCAAAATGGATAAACTTCTATCCCAAGTATGCTATGTATGTATGGTTCCCGGTGTTTCTCTCAAGCATGAGATCATATGATGTAGATTTGACAATCTTATGTGCAACGGGGTATGATGCTATGGCACTTGCTTACAAGCTTCTTTGCTCACTCTCTTTTGCTTAAAAGCTTTTTTTTCTATGGCCACTTTTGTACAATGCACAAACCAAGATAGGTATTGTGTATATGCGGGAACAAACTTGAGGCACAATGGATGATATGATACCAAGATGATATGGTATGTATGCAATGGATGGTGGATCACTAATGTGCACAAGTAACGTTGCCGACAATACTCAAATGGCTAGTCTCGATAGGCAAGTAACGCAAAATGGGCTAGGGGTTAACAATGCAATTGCAAGGGAATATACAATGGTGCCGTCGAGGTTACCGTCCTTGCGATGATGAGTGGCGGTGTTCTTGGTGTAGATACCAAGATGATGGAGACTCGTCCCTAAGTAGCCGAAACACTTTAGGAAACGGAAAAACCGCAAACTCAAAATCTCAAATGACAAATGTCAAAATGGTGGTAGCGGAAAGCGGTGGTGGTGTTGCACTAGGCAATGCGGACGGAATGATGGGCTATACACGAGTCGGAGTTGAAGTTTCCATCCCTAAGTAGCCGAAACACCTTAGGAGACACAAGCCACAACTCGAACAAGCTCAAACAACAATTGGGTTAAGTTGGGTTGTCGGAAGTGTATGGTGGGAAGGTTATGTGGAAGTGGTGGTGGTGGTGGTTTATGAAGAAGCAACCGTCCCTAAGTAGCCGAAACACCTTAGGAGACTCAAGTCACTACTCAAAGAACCTCAAATGCTATGGGGAACAAAATGGGTTAGGTTGCGGAAGTCGGTGGTGGCTATGCGGATGATATGGTGGAAGGCCTAGGCAAACTTGCCAAATTTCAGAAAATATGATGGAGTCAAATGATGTTGGTGGTATTTTTGTGGGATGGGGGATGTAAAGAGCTTCAAAACGAGCTAAAGAACGTCAAAATCGTTCTCCGGATGAATTAGTTATGGCCAAAACAAAAATCTGTCAGTGTCAGTTTCAGGGTTAACCGGACATCCGGGAGGAGGTCCGGATGATCCGGGCTAGGTCCGGATGATCCGGGTGTATAGCCGGATGATCCGGGTTCGTCAGCGTCGTTTCTGTTTTCTGGGTGCGTGGGGTATCCGGACGTCCGGGGGGCGTCCTGCTGATCCGGGCTTGGTCCGTATGATCCGGGTGATAGAGGCAAAGGTGTCCCGTCTTTCGATGAGATGGTGGATTTCGCTTTGGTGGAAGTCGACTTTGACGATCCGACTACGAACGTGCGAGGACGTCGTGCCTTAGCAACCGCTAAACCAACTCCGAGAGGTTATTGACCACGCTGGAGCACGATCAACGACCACGAGGGTCTTTTCTGCGAGCAAGCGAAGAACAAGCAAGAAAGCGATATTGCAATCTGGATATTGCGAATATAAGATGAAAGCTTTATTGATCAAGGTGGGGTTACTGTGGCGCCTTTATGCAGTCGTTGAACACAAGCGAAATGCTGTGAAGTTGCAGCTATGGCGAACTTTTAATCTAAACAAAACCCAAAGTCTAAGCGGTGCCCTAAGGGCTGTATATATGGAGGAAGATGGGGTGAATTTCGTGGCCCTTGGTGGAGGGTCGAAACTAACCCTATCTCTTGTTTCCCCACATCGGACTCTAAAATAGCCTATACTAATGTATTTCGAAATTACATGGGCCTGGCCCAATAATAAGGTGATGCAGCACCTAGAATAGCCTCTGGACGAAATTTATGAAGTGGCATCTTGTATATTTCGTCCAAGGCTTCATGCACTCATTATGGTGGCTTCAAAGTCCTGAAATCATCACTTGTAACTCCATTCTTGTCCCCCTTGTGCATGCCATCATCTCCATGCTTGTTCTTGCTCCAATGTTCATCCTTCTCCAAGCTAGGCCCTTCATTTGTAAGCAAAACAAATGTATCCAATTTAAGCAGCATCATATTCTCATGAACATTAGAATCATTACCAAGAAAGCGAAAGTACCTGGTAATTTAGTTGGTGGCTGTGAGCTCTAGTAATTGGTCAAGTATGTATAGCAGCGAGGGGCTGTGGGTGTAACAATTGTATTGATGTCCTCATCATCCTCCCTTCTTGAAATGAAGTCGTCCTCGACGGAAGTTCATCTTCCTCACCAAATATGGCTTCAAATCTGCAATGTTAAAAGTGGGACTAACCCCAAAATCTGCGAGGCAGCTCAAGTTTATATGCATTATCATTTACTTTCTCCAACACCTTAAAAGGACCAGCAGCACGTGGCATTAGCTTTGATTTGCGCAAATCAGGAAATCTATCCTTACGCAAATGTAACCAAACAAGATCTCCAGGTGCAAACACAACATGTTTTCTACCCTTATCTCCAGCAAGTTTATATTAAGCATTCATACGCTCAATGTTTTCCTTAGTTAACTCATGCATTTTTAAAATCAATTCAGCACGTTCTTTAGCATCAAAATTAACCATCTCCGAAGATGGAAGAGGCAACAAATCAATAGGTGCACTAGGTAGGAAACCATACACAACATCAAAAGGGCACATCTTAGTAGTAGAATGCAATGAACGATTATAAGCAAATTCAATATGAGGCATGTATTCCTCCCACATTTTCTTATTATTCTTTAGAACAGCCCTAAGCATAGTAGACAATGTTCTATTGACTACTTCAGTTTGTCCATCAGTTTGGGGGTGACAAGTAGTACTAAAAAGCAGTTTAGTCCCCAACTTAGCCCATAAACATCTCCAAAAGTGGCTAAGAAATTTAGTATCACAATCTGAAACAATAGTATTTGGCACACCATGCAAGCGAATAATTTCACGAAAGAACAAATCAGCAACATTGACAGCATCATCACTTTTATGACATGGTATAAAGTGTGCCATTTTCGAGAATCTATCCACGATAACAAATATGCTATCCCTCCCCTTCTTTGTTCTAGGTAAACCTAAAACAAAGTCCATAGATATATCCTCCCAAGGAACACTAGGTACAGACAAAGGCATATATAAACCATGAGGATTGAGTCGTGACTTAGCTTTTTGACATGTAGTGCAGCGAGCAATAAATCGCTCAACATCCGTCTCATCTTTGGCCAAAAGAAATGTGTAGCAAATCGACCTCCGTCTTCTTCACGCCAAAGTGTCCCATTAGTCCTCCTCCATCGCCTCCTGCAACAACAAAAGGCGAGCGGAGCTAGCTGGAATGCATAGCTTGTTAGCACGGAACACAAATCCATCATTAACGACAAACTTGTTCCATGTTCTTCCTTCTTTACAATTCTGCAATACATCTTTAAAATCAGCATCATGCACATATTGATCTTTGATGGTCTCAAAACCAAATATTTTGAAGTCAAGTTGTGAAAGCATAGTATAGCGACGAGACAATGCATCAGCAATAACATTTTCTTTACCCTTCTTGTGTTTAATGACATAAGGGAAAGTCTCAATGAATTCAACCCATTTAGCATGTCTACGATTCAGTTTATCTTGACTTTTAATATGTTTCAAAGATTCATGATCAGAATGTATAACAAATTCTTTGGGCCATAAATAATGTTGCCATGTTTCTAATGTCCGAACAAGAGCATATAATTCTTTATCATAAGTAGAGTAATTCAGACTAGGCCCACTCAATTTTTGAGAAAAGTATGCAACAGGTTTGCCATCTTGTAATAACACACCTCTAATCCAATTCCACTAGCATCACATTCAAGCTCAAAAGTCTTATTAAAATCAGGAAGTTGGAGTAAAGGGCATGTGTCAACTTATCTTTCAATACCGTGAAGGCTTCTTCTGTGCGGTACCCCAAACAAAAGGCACATCCTTCTTTGTAAGCTCATTTAGAGGTGCAGCAATGGTGCTGAAATCTCTCACAAGACGCCTATAGAAACCAGCGAGGCCAAGGAAACTCCTCACTTGTGTGACCGTTTTGGGCTGCGGCCAACTCTCAATAGCTTCAATCTTGGCTTTATCAACTTCAATTCCCTGTGGAGTAACAACATAGCCAAGAAAAGATACTTGGTCGGTGCAAAAGGTGCACTTCCCAAGGTTACCAAACAAACGTGCATCACGTAGAGCATTAAAAACAGCATGTAAATGTTCCAAATGTTCTTCCAAAGATTTGCTATAAATCAGTATATCATCAAAATAGACTACCACAAATCGTCCAATGAAAGCACGTAAAACTTCGTTCATTAATCTCATGAAAGTACTAGGTGCATTAGTTAACCCAAAAGGCATGACTAACCACTCATATAATCCAAACTTAGTTTTAAATGCTGTTTTCCATTCATCTCCCAATTTCATACGAATTTGATGGTATCCACTCATAAATCAACTTTGGAGAATATTGTAGAGCCACTCAATTCATCAAGCATATCATCTAGCCTAGGAATAGGGTGGCGATAACGAATAGTAATATTATTAATGCCTCTACAATCAACACATATCGTGATGTACCATCCTTTTTCGGCACTAGAATAATAGGAACAGCACAAGGACTAAGGGATTCGCGTATATAACCTTTGTCGAGCAGCTCCTGTACTTGACGCATAATCTCCTTCGTCTCCTCTGGATTGAGTGCGGTATGGTGCGGTTGGGTAATGATGCACCGGGAA
The DNA here is from genome assembly GCA_021437245.1 of Aegilops speltoides. Classification (NCBI taxonomy): domain Eukaryota; kingdom Viridiplantae; phylum Streptophyta; class Magnoliopsida; order Poales; family Poaceae; genus Aegilops; species Aegilops speltoides. The sequence goes on from JAHHZJ010003420.1 coordinate 10,494, forward strand.
TTAAGTCAATTTGATGCTCAATCCCTCGAATAGGTGGTAACCCGGTGGCATGTCTTGTGGAAAGGCGTCGTGAACTCTGCAAAATGTTAGTGACAGCGGGGGCAAAGAGGAAAACACGTCCTCGAATGAAAATAATGCCTCTTTGCACACAAAAGCATAGCAAACAGATTTGCTAAAATCTAGCTCATCAATATCAGATTTAGTGGCAAGTAAACATGCACTTTTCAATTTAATTTCAGAAACAACACTAGATGGTTTACTATTAGGCTTCATATGTTGCTCAAATTCTTTTGCCACAATCTGATTTTCACTCTTATTTTTCTCTTGTTTTGCTTTATTAGCTCTATTAATATCATCTTTCAAAATGGACTCAGGAGTCATAGGAAGCAAAGTAATATTTTTATCCTTATGAACAAGAGTATCTTGATTGTTTCTACCATGGTGTACAAATTTTTATCAAATTGCCATGGTCGACCAAGTAATAAGGAACATGCTTGCATAGGTACCACATCACAATCAACATAATCAGCATATGTAGAGATACTAAAATGCACACGAGCAGTGCGTGTTACCTTAACCTTGCGCTGTTGTTGAACCATTGGATGTAGTAAGGATGTGGATGTGGTCTTGTGGTGAGAGATAGCTTCTCCACCATCTCCATGCTAGCCAAGTTGTTGCAGCTCCCTCCATCTATGATGGCCTTGAATAGAACGTTCCTTCACAACTCCTTTGTATGGAACAAATTATGCCTCTGATTTTGCTCGACTTGTGTAACCTGCACACTCAAAACACGTTGAGCAACTAAACATTCATACTGTCGGCATCTTGACAGCCATGTATTGTGTCTCATAATCAGAATCATCTCCACCGTGTTCCTCATGTGTAATAAGAGCCAAAGTCTCCTCATCATAGTCACTAGCGGACTCATACCCACCATCCTCGGTAGCAATCATCACACGCTGAGATTTGCATTCTCTCATAAAATGTCCTCTTCCCTTACAACGACGACAAATAATATCACTTGTGTGCCTGTTGGCGCCATGGAAGAAGAAGAGCTCTGTGCAGAGCCGGCGGTGTGCTCTTGGCGAGATAGTGGTTGTTGTGCTGCTTTCTTGTATCACGGTTGGAGGTGGCTTTGAGGAAGTGATGGTGCGGTGGAAGTAGATGATGCACGTGGTGTCCATGATGAAGGTCGACCTGCGAGAAAAGTTAGTGCGGCGCCAATGCCTCTCGATCCTGCACTTCACGTTCAGCTTTACAAGCAAGATGGAATAAAGGGTGATATTATTATAATCCTTATAGTCTAGAATGGTCTGAATATCTCTATTTAATCCACCCGAAAAGCGTGCAAGCATAGCTTCATTCTCTTCAACAATACCACATCTAATCAAGCCGGTTTGTAATTCACGATAATATTCTTCTCTGAGTTTTTCCTTGTCTTAAGCGCTGCAATTTTTGAAGTAATTCACGTTGATAATATGGTGGAACCCAGCACGCATAGCAGTTTTCAAAGCAGCCCAAGTAGCTGGAGCAGGATATAATCTACAATGTTCAGACCACCAAACACATGCAAAGCTAGTGAAAGCACAAACAATGGCGAGAACACGTCTCTCCTCGGGATATTGTAAACATGTAAATCGTTGTTCAGTTTCTAACTCCCAAGTAAGATATATATCAGGAACATATCTACCCTCAAATGGTGGAATATTCAATTTCAGTTTAGGGAGATGGTCATGATCTCGTACTGAGGGGAGCCCTAATATTGCCATTATTTGCATGTGGGCGACACGGTGGTTGTGGTCTTTGGTGGTTGCACGTAGTTCGATGTTGATCAACCTCATCCTCATAATCGCCCACATACTCATCATCCTCCTCGGTACCACCACCAGCGATGCGAGGAGCCAAAGAAGCACCAACAGCGATGGCAGCGGCACAGAATTTTGTCTGGCTCAATAGGAACACGTTGAGCTCGTCCATCTTGATTCGGAAGGGCGTGGTTGTTGTCGTTCGAGAGGTGCGAAAGGTGCAGCCGGCGGTGGTTGTGGAAAAGCAGCGAGCAATTCATCAAACTTGCTATCAAGCTTTGTTTCAAACATCTTCTCAATGCCATCTATCTTCTCCATGGCCTCGTCAAATCTGTTTAGCACATCTTGCACTGTCCAATCATCATTTGCTGAAACTTATCATGTAGCTGTTTGTTCGTCGGGTTCTCCCAATCAGTCTCATCGACTTGTGATCCTGCCATGGTGATCGGAGCATCCTTCCATCATCCCCATGGACTCTACATCAACACCTACAACACCACAAGGACCAATGACTCGAGCACGTGCAAGAGCTCTTGAAACCGAGGTGACATCACTCCTCTCACAACTCTCCTTGATTCACATGAGACATGGTTACTACCTCAAGCGGAAACTCTATGCATACTCGAGGCACCGAGAGTCGACCATGAAGAGGCTTGGAAGCAAGGAGAAGCGGAAGCGGAAGGCACGCATGAAGGCGGAGAGGAGAAAGCAACCAGAGACGAGGTGGCGGACGATCCGGACGGAGGCGGACGATCCGGACAGAGCCGGATAATCCGGAACTCCGGTCCGGACGATCCGCTCCAGCGACCGAAAGCAGCGAAGCTCCCCGAAGCGGATCATCCGGACCCGGCCGGATCATCCGGACCCGCCGGACGTCCGGACCACCAGCCGGACATCCGGCCCGTCGCCGCCACCGGCCGACCCTCCGGCTCATCCGGGACTCCACCGGATCATCCGGACCGGTCAGGATCATCCGGACCCCGTCCGGATCATCCGACCAGCTTCTTGTAGCGCTGTTAAGGCTGAGCCCATGTACCCCTTGATAGAGGCAAAGGTGTCCGTCTTTCGATGAGATGGTGGATTTCCCTTTGGTGGAAGTCGACTTTGACGATCCGACTCTGACGTCGAGGGCGTCAGCGCCATAATGTCGCTAAACCAACTCCGAGAGGTTATTGACCACGCGAACACGATCAACGACCACGAGGTCTATTTCCTGCGAGCAAGCGAAGAACAAGCAAATGGCGAGATTGCAATCTGGATATTGCGAATATAAGATGAAAGCTTTATTGATCAAGGTGGGGTTACGTGGCGCCTTTATGCAGTCGTTGAACACAAAGCGAAATCTGCGAAGTTGCAGCTATGGCGAACTTTTGATCTAAACAAAACCCAAAGTCTAAGCGGTGCCCTAAGGGCTGTATATATGGAGGAAGAGGGGAGAATTTCGTGGCCCTTGGTGGAGGGTCGAAACTAACCCTATCTCTTGTTCCCCACACATACGGACTCTAAAATAGCCTATACTAATGTATTTCGAAATTACATGGGCCTGGCCCAATAATAAGGTGTGCAGCACCTAGAATAGCCTCTGGACGAAATTTATGAAGTGGCATCTTGTATATTTCGTCCAAGGCTTCATGCACTCATTATGGTGGCTTTAAAGTCCTGAAATCATCACTTGTAACTCCATTCTTGTCCCCCTTAGCATGCCATCATCTCCATGCTTGTTCTTGCTCCAATGTTCATCCTTCTCCAAGCTAGGCCCTTCATTTGTAAGCAAAACAAATGTATCCAATTTAAGCAGCATCATATTCTCATGAACATTAGAATCATTACCAAGAAAGCGAAAGTACACAGTAATTTAGTTGGCGTCTTGTGAGCTCTAGTAATTGGTCCGAGTATGTATAGCAGCAGGGGCTGTGGGTGTAACAATGGTATTGATGTCCTCATCACCCCTTCGTCCCTAACTCTATATATAGGACCCCATATCCTCCCTTTGAGACTTAGCATTGGATTAGCTCATATTTGTGTGTGAGAGCCTTTGCTCATCCACGGTACTTCTCCACGGAGATCGGGACCTCCGTCTAGGAGAAGATCCATCAGTTCAAGACCCCTATCTGGGAAGATCCCTCGTGGATTCAAGACCTCCTCCGGGAGAAAACGGCTACCTTTGTATCTTTCCTTTGTTGATTTTGGACCATGTATCACTCGTGCCGATGATCTAGACCTTGTGTGATTGATCCTTGTTGATTGAGTGTTCCTCCTCGTTTTCCCTTGTTTCCTCTCGTTCTTCCGTGCGTTCTTCGTGTTCCTCCGTAGGATCCTCAAGCGTGAAAGATCGGCGAATTAGGGTTCCACCTACATCATATGGTATCATGAGCCAGGTTGATCACGTTTTTGGAGCCCCTACCTCGTGATTTCTAGCTTGATTTTGTTGTTTTCGTCCTAAAACCCGAAAATCCCACAAAAATACCCCAAATTTTTTGTGATTTGTTAGTTTTGATGATGTTTTGTTGTTTTTGATCCGTGGATTGATTGTGTAACTTCGTGGATCTTGTGTTTCCCCACCTCCTCCCCCTCGAAATCCACCCAAAATCTCCATAATCGTCAAATTCCACCCCATTTTCGTGTTCTTCCTGAACCTTTCCCGTGCGTGGTTGACCTGCCCGGATTATCCGGACCAAGTCCCGGATCATCCGGACTCGCCCGGATCATCCGGCTCTGGCCGGATCATCGGCTTGCTCTCTGCCAACCTGCAATTCTGCGGTTCTCAGCCACCACCACTACCACCCACACATACATACACCTCCCACCCCATCCACCACCACTTCCATTTGCAAAACCCCAAGATACAACCTCGTGCTTACATTGAATTTGAGTTCGACAATTTGAGTGAGATTTCCGTGTCCTTTTGTGTTTGGCTATCTAGGCGCGGTGTGACATCAACAACAAGCGCTCACTTTGGTGGCTACTCATCTTCGCTCTGAGACGATAACATCGGCGACATCTTTGTCATACCTTGCAATTGCATTGATAGCCATCACATACCATCTTTTGCGTTGCTTACCCACGAGACTAGCCATTGAGTATTGCTGCAGCGTGACTTGTGCACATTAGTTGCATACACCTTATCATACATACAATCTAGGTGCATATCTCAAAATCAACTTGTGTGTCACAAAGTTGTCATCGCATACACAATTGCTATCTTAGTTAAGTCAAGTTTGCATAAGAAAAGAGCTCAAAGAGAAAGAGCCACTCAAGCTTTTAAGCAAAGAGGAAAGATAAGCAAAGAGCTTATAAGCAACAAGCATAGCATCATACAACATTAAGATTGTCACATAAGATCATCTTGGATCATTGCACCGATATACCATACATATAGTATACTTGGGATAGAGATCGTTGCATTTTTGCTTAGTAGGTTGTGCACAAGCCCCGTATCCGCCTATTATGCAATCGTGCTAGCGTCTCTCTAGTATTGTGCAACAAGAGCATTTATGTGGATTCCACATTTTGGCTCACTTTTGGTTTGCACAATCCCATTTATCTATTTGCGTGTGTTTCCGTGTACTACTACTTGCTTGGTCTACTTGTTGCATATGTGAATTTGCGAATCTTCTTCAACATTTTGAGTCAAGCTAACAATTGCAATCAATTTTGTGCCACCATCCGAACCAAGCTCCACCAAAGGCTTTTACTTGTGTAGGTGTGAGAATCGACAAGGATCGGTACCAATAGTGCTATTTCATTGTCCGCATTTGAGTGAACTTGATTCATCTTCAACCGGTCAAAGGTACATTGGTATTCATTCTTCTCTTTCTACCACTCACAATTTGTTTGAAATGATGGATAGGCTAAGTTCTTCTACAAATCCACTCTTCATCGAGCAAGGCGGCGACATGTCATCATCGTCACCAAGAGCCACCTCTTTGGCGCATAGCGAGCTCTCCATCAAGAGCAACAAGCAATGAGCGACGCATCGACAACCTCTCCACCGACTTGCGACTCTCGAAAGCGTACCGCGATTACTTGACAACAAACTCGACACGCACAAGAAAGATAACGATGCAAGAATGGGCGAGATCCGCGCCTTGTTGGTGAACGGCGTACTTCTACCTCTCCACAATCAAGGCGGAGCCACTCAAGTCGCCACTCAAGCGACTCCTTTTCCGACACAAGTACACCGTCATCGAACATTCTTCGTCGAGCAGCGTCAAGACCGTCATGCATCTCGCAACCGCTACGACAAGAATCTCCAAGAGCAAGTTGATGAAGAAGTTCCCGTCCTCAATCGAGCCAAATGGCGTTTGCTCAAGCACAAAACGACAACGTCTTCGCCACCAACAAGAACAAAACGGCGGCGCCTACACCAAGAGCAACAAGGCGCGAAGCTCAGCGTCTTCAACAACAACAACGAAGCACAAGCTCTTGGTAGACGCGCCCTTCAAGCATCAAGTCGAGCTCTCGCCAACCGCAATCGCGAAAGGCGCAATCAAGAGGAAGCACTTCGAGAAGAAATACAAGAGAGGAACTACCATCAACGTGCGCAACGTCAAGCCCAACAAGCTCCTCCACAAGCTCCTCAAGCTCAACCTCACCCTCAAGGTCAACAAGAACAAGTTGATCATGGACTTCCTCCTCGCCAAGAGCAACATGAGGATGATTACGCTCCACGTCAAGAACGTCATCATCAACATCGACCTCAAAACAATGAAGAACATCGCTATGGGAAGCTCAAGTTCACAATGCCCAAGTTCAATGGAACCAATGATCCCGAAGAGTACCTCTCATGGGCATTGAAGGTCGACAAAATCTTTCGTTTGCACAACTATGAAGAAGAGAAGAAGATCGCTATGGCATCACTTGAGTTCCAAGACTATGTGCTCATATGGTGGGAACAAATCCTTGAGCGCCGACAAGCAAGAGGTGAACCTCCAATCACCACTTGGGCTCAAATGAAGGATGTCATGCGAGCACGCTTTGTGCCCACCTACTACAACCGTGATCTCTTCAAGAAGCTACAACTCCTCAAGCAAGGAACAAAGAGTGTTGAAGAATACTACAAAGAGATGGAGATGGCCATGATTGAGCCAATGTCAAGGAAGATGATGAGCAAACAATGGCACGATTCTTGAATGGACTCAACCATCCCATCAAGAAGATCGCCGACTTCAACCTTATTCCAACCTCATTGAGCTCGTGCATCAAGCTACAAAGGCGGAGCGACAAGTGCAAGATGACTTCAAATCGTCAAGTACTCATCCAAGACATCTGGCCTGTCCAACAACCAAGCTTCAACAACTACTCCAACCGACATCAACCAAGCCTTTTCCAAGCAACGACGACAAGTCAAGTTACAAGAAAACTTCTAAAAGTTCAAGTCGTCCTCCTCCTACTACAAGCAACTCCAAGCAGCGTGCTTCATCATCGACTCAAGCGATGAGACCGTCAAGACAAGCTCCTTCAAGTGTTTTACTTGCGGCGGCGAGGCCACAAGTCATATGAATGCACCAACAAGCGTACCATGATACTCAGCGACGATGGCACCTACGACTCAATGAGTGAAGATGAAATGGGCGCTATTGAGCAAGTGGCCATGCACCGGCGCATCAGCGAGGATGAAGATGATCAAGTCTTTTGCGATGAAGATACAAGCCCGCTCTTGTTGTCTCCAAAGTCTTGACACTTCAACATCACCAAGAAGAAGACCAGCGATGCCACATCTTCCACACAAAGGCGGCATCAATGGGAGATCCATCAAGGTCATCATCGATGGAGGTAGTTGCCACAACTTGGCAGCGAAGAACTATGCTCCAAGCTCCAATTGGTCAAGAAGAAGCATCCGCAACCATACAAGGTTCAATGGCTAAGTGACTCGGCACTATCTGAGTTGAGCATATGGTCCAAGTATCCTTCAAAATCGGTGCATATGAAGACACTTTGGAGTGTGATGTGGTCCCAATGACCGTTTGCCACCTCCTCCTTGGTCGACCATGGCAATTCGACCGTGGTGTCTACCACAATCGGCGTACAAACCACTATAGCTTCAAGATGAAAGGCAAAGAATATGTCCTACGACCCATGTCTCCTAGTCAAGTGATAGGCGACAACAAGCCACCAACCAAAGAGAGAAGAGTGAGAAAGTGAGCCACCAAAAAGTGAGCGAGAGCCACAAGCCAAATTTGGCGCCTCTTAGCCTAGAGAAAAACCTCATACTATTAGCCACCAAACATGAGATGAGAGAAGTGTGTGAGAACCCATCGAGTGTGATGCGCTTTGTCCTAGTGTGCAAGGATGGAGAACCACAAACTAACACCACTCATGAGCTACCTTTGGTGTTTCAATCTCTTTTGCAGGAATTTCAAGATGTTTTCCCGATGAGCTACCTCGGGTCTACCTCCTCTTGAGGCATTGAGCATCGAATCGACCTCATCCCGGGCGCCACTTCCAAACAAAGCTCCCTACCGTGTCAATCCCGAAGAAACCAAGGAGATTCAGCGGCAAGTACAACAACTACTCGACAAGCGGTCATATGCGTGAAAGCTTAAGCCCTTGTGCGTGCCGTTATACTTGTGCCTAAGCCGATGGAAGTTTTCGCTTGTGCTCGATTGTAGACCCATAAATGCTATCACCGTGCGCTATAGGCATCCCATTCCTCGCTTAGATGATATGCTTGATGAACTTAGTGGAGCCAACTTTTCTCAAAATTGATCTTAAAAGTGGCTATTATCAAATCCGCATTCATGAGGGTGATGAATGGAAAACTGCTTTCAAAACAAAATTTGGCTTATATGAATGGTTGGTTATGCCTATGGGTTTGTCGGAGGCTCCGGAACTTTGTGCGTCTCATGCATCATGTACTTCGTCCATACATTGGAATCTTTGTTGTGGTTTACTTGATGATATTCTTGTGTTTAGCAAAACCATGAAAGAGCATCTTGATCATGTTAAGCTTGTTTTGCAAACACTTGAAAAGAAAGTCTTTATGCCAACTTGAAGAAATGCACTTTTGGAGTTGACAAAGTGGTTTTCTTGGGTTTCGTTGTCTCTTTCAAGGGTGTCCATGTTGATGAAACTAAAATCAAAGCAATTAAAACTTGGCCCCAACCCACCAATTTGCAACAAGTCTGAAGTTTCCTTGGTCTTGTAGGTTTTATCGCCGCTTTGTGAAAAACTTTAGCACTATTGCAGCTCCTTTGCATGCTTTGAGTAAGAAGAATACTCCTCTTGTTTGGGGACCTTTGCAATCAAACGCTTTTGATGAGCTCAAGTCTTTGCTTACTCATGCTCCGATTCTTGCTTTGCCCAATTTTGACAAAACTTTTGAGGTCCATTGTGATGCAAGTGGTACCGGAATTGGCGGAGTTTTAATGCAAGAAAAACGACTCATTGCTTATTTTAGTGAAAAACTCTCCGGTGCTCAACTTAACTACCCCGTGTATGACAAAGAATTGTATGCTTTAGTGCGTGTGCTAAATGTTTGGGAACATTATCTTAGACCTCATGAGTTTGTCATCCATACCGATCATGAAACGCTTAAGTACTTAAAAGGTCAAACTAAATTGAACAAGCGACATGCCAAATGGAGTGAATTTATTGAATCTTTCCCATATGTGATCAAGTACATTAAGGGCAAGGAAAATGTAGTTGCCGATGCACTTTCACGCATATGCTGCGCTTGTCACCCAACTTGAGTTGAATGTTATTGGCTTTGAGCACATCAAAGATTTATATGCTAGTGATCCATCTTTTGCACCTCATTATGCTAAATGTTTGGCGCATACATCTTGGGAACAATATTACCTCAAGGATGGTTATCTTATGAGAGCTAACAAACTTTGCATACCGAGTCTTCTCTTCATTTGTTACTTTTGCAAGAGGCTCATGGAGGTGGACTCATGGGACATTTTGGACGCGACAAGACCTTAAATCACGCTCTCCAAGAACTACTTTTGGCCCAAGATGTTTGAGATGTTTCACGCTTCACCACCGATGCTCTACATGCCGCAAAGCTAAGTCAAAAGCTCAATCTCATGGTCTTTACATGCCACTTCCAATTCCATATCAACCTTGGGAAGACATTAGCATGGACTTTGTACTTGGTTTGCCTAGAGCATAAAATGGAAAGGATTCCGTGTTTGTGGTTGTAGATCGATTTTCTAAGATGGCACACTTTATTCCTTGCAACAAGGTGAGCGATGCTTCACATATTGCAAATCTCTTTTGTAGGGAAATCTTGCGCCTTCATGGAGTACCAAAGTCAATCGTCTCCGACCATGACGTCAAGTTCTTGAGTTACTTTTGGAAGACTCTTTGCGCCAAGCTCGGCATCAAGCTCATGTTCTCATCCGCATACCATCCTCAAACCGGCGGCCAAATGGAGGTGACAAACCGGACGCTCTCCACTCTACTTGGCGTGTTGATCAAGAAGAACATCAAGGAGTGGGGCGTGTCTACCCATCGCCGAAATACGCCTACAACGCGCAAGACATTCGACGACCGGCAAGTCCCCTTGAGGTCGTCTCGGCTTCAACCCATTGTCCCCATTGGACATCCTACCTCTACCTCTACAAGGCGCACCAACCTCGGCGCAAGTGCGGAAAGCTACATCAAAAAGATGCATGAAGATACAAGAAACACCATCGGCGCCAAGTACAGCGACTAGCGACCAAGCTCAACATCAACAAGCAACCCATGATTTTCAAAAAAGCGATCTAGTGTGGCTACACCTTCGCATGAGCAGCTTCCCCAACGACGCAAATCAAACTTCTACCTTGATAGAGGCAAAGGTGTCCGTCTTTCGATGAGATGGTGGATTTCGCTTTGGTGGAAGTCGACTTTGACGATCCGACTACGGCGTGCGAGGGCGTCGCGTCTTAGCAATCGCTAAACCAACTCCGAGAGGTTATTGACCACGCGAACACGATCAACGACCACGAGGTCTATTTCCTGCGAGCAAGCGAAGAACAAGCAAGAAAGCTGAGATTGCAATCTGGATATTGCGAATATAAGATGAAAGCTTTATTGATCAAGGTGGGGTTACTGTGGCGCCTTTATGCAGTCGTTGAACACAAGCGAAATGCTGCGAAGTTGCAGCTATGGCGAACTTTTGATCTAAACAAAACCCAAAGTCTAAGCGGTGCCCTAAGGGCTGTATATATGGAGGAAGAGGGGAGAATTTCGTGGCCCTTGGTGGAGGGTCGAAACTAACCCTATCTCTTGTTTCCCACACATACGGACTCTAAAATAGCCTATACTAATGTATTTCGAAATTACATGGGCCTGGCCCAATAATAAGGTGTGTGAGCACCTAGAATAGCCTCTGGACGAAATTTATGAAGTGGCATCTTGTATATTTCGTCCAAGGCTTCATGCACTCATTATGGTGGCTTCAAAGTCCTGAAATCATCACTTGTAACTCCATTCTTGTCCCCTTAGTATGCCATCATCTCCATGCTTGTTCTTGCTCCAATGTTCATCCTTCTCCAAGCTAGGCCCTTCATTTGTAAGCAAAACAAATGTATCCAATTTAAGCGACATCATATTCTCATGAACATTAGAATCATTACCAAGAAAGCGAAAGTACTGGTAATTTAGTTGGCGTCTTGTGAGCTCTAGTAATTGGTCCGGTATGTATAGCAGCGGGGGCTGTGGGTGTAACAATGGTATTGATGTCCTCATCATCCTCCCTTCTTGAAATAAAGTCGTCCTCGACGGAAGTTCATCTTCCTCACCCAAATATGGCTTCAAATCTGCAATGTTAAAAGTGGGACTAACCCCAAAATCTGCAGGCAGCTCAAGTTTATATGCATTATCATTTACTTTCTCCAACACCTTAAAGGGACCAGCAGCACGTGGCATTAGCTTTGATTTGCGCAAATCGGAAATCTATCCTTACATAAATGTAACCAAACAAGATCTCCGGTGCAAACACAACATGTTTTCTACCCTTATCTCCAGCAAGTTTATATTTAGCATTCATCGCTCAATGTTTTCCTTAGTTAACTCATGCATTTTAAAATCAATTCAGCACGTTCTTTAGCATCAAAATTAACCTTCTCCGAAGATGGAAGAAGCAACAAATCAATAGGTGCACGAGGTAGGAAACCATACACAACTTCAAAGGGCACATCTTAGTAGTAGAATGCAATGAGCGATTATAAGCAAATTCAATATGAGGCAAGCATTCCTCCCACATTTTCTTATTTTTCTTTAGAACAGCCCTAAGCATAGTAGACAATGTTCTATTGACTACTTCAGTTTATCCATCGGTTTGGGGGTGACAAGTAGTACTAAAAGCAGTTTAGTCCCCAACTTAGCCCATAAACATCTCCAAAAGTGGCTAAGAAATTTAGTATCACGATCTGAAACAATAGTATTTGGCACACCATGCAAGCGAATAATTTCACCAAAGAACAAATCAGCAACATTGACGACATCATCGCTTTTATGACATGGTATAAAGTGTGCCATTTTAGAGAATCTATCACGACAACAAATATGCTATCCTCCCTTCTTTGTTCTAGGTAAACCTAAAACAAAGTCCATAGATATATCCTCCCAAGGAACACTAGAGTGCAGGCAAAGGCATATATAAACCATGAGGATTGAGTCGTGACTTAGCTTTTTGACATGTAGTGCAGCGAGCAATAAAGCGCTCAACATCCGTCTCATCTTTGGCCAAAAGAAATGTGTAGCAAGTCGTCCTCCGTCTTCTTCACGCCAAAGTGTCCCATTAGTCCTCCTCCATCGCCTCCTGCAAAAACAAAAGGCGAATGGAGCTAGCTGGAATGCATAGCTTGTTGTACGGAACACAAATCCATCATTAACGACAAACTTGTTCCATGTTCTTCCTTCTTTACAATTCTGCAATACATCTTTAAAATCAGCATCATGCACATATTGATCTTTGATGGTCTCCAAACCAAATATTTTGAAGTCAAGTTGTGAAAGCATAGTATAGCGACGAGACAATGCATCAGCAATAACATTTTCTTTACCCTTCTTGTGTTTAATGACATAAGGGAAAGTCTCAATGAATTCAACCCATTTAGCATGTCTACGATTCAGTTTAGCTTGACTTTTAATATGTTTCAAAGATTCATGATCAGAATGTATAACAAATTCTTTGGGCCATAAATAATGTTGCCATGTTTCTAAAGTCCGAACAAGAGCATATAATTCTTTATCATAAGTAGAGTAATTCAGACTAGGCCACTCAATTTTTCAGAAAAGTATGCAACAGGTTTGCCATCTTGTAATAACACACCTCTAATCCAATTCCACTAGCATCACATTCAAGCTCAAAAGTCTTATTAAAATCAGGAAGTTGGAGTAAAGGGCATGTGTCAACTTAGCTTTCAATACCGTGAAGGCTTCTTCTGTGCGGTACCCCAAACAAAAGGCACATCCTTCTTTGTAAGCTCGTTGAGAGGTGCAGCAATGGTGCTGAAATCTCTCACAAAAGCGCCTATAGAAACCAGCGAGACCAAGAAACTCCTCACTTGTGTGACCGTTTTGGGCTGCGGCCAACTCTCAATAGCTTCAATCTTGGCTTTATCAACTTCAATTCCTGTGGAGTAACAACATAGCCAAGAAAAGATACTCGATCGGTGCAAAAGGTGCACTTCCCAAGGTTACCAAACAAGCGTGCATCACGTAGAGCATTAAAAACAACACGTAAATGTTCCAAATGTTCTTCCAAAGATTTGCTATAAATCAGTATATCATCAAAATAGACTACCACAAATCGTCCAATGAAAGCACGTAAAACTTCGTTCATTAATCTCATGAAAGTACTAGGTGCATTAGTTAACCCAAAAGGCATGACTAACCACTCATATAATCCAAACTTAGTTTTAAATGCTGTTTTCCATTCATCTCCCAATTTCATACGAATTTGATGGTATCCACTCATAAATCAACTTTGGAGAATATTGTAGAGCCACTCAATTCATCAAGCATATCATCTAGCCTAGGAATAGGGTGGCGATAACAAATAGTAATATTATTGATGCCTCTACAATCAACACACATCGTGACGTACCATCCTTTTTCGGCACTAGAATAATAGGAACAGCACAAGGACTAAGGGATTAGCGTATATAACCTTTGTCGAGCAGCTCCATGCTACTTGCGCATAATCTCCTTCGTCTCCTCTGGATTGAGTGCGGTATGGTGCCTTTGTTGGGTAATGATGCACGGGAATTAAGTCAATTTGATGCTCAATCCCTCGAATAGGTGGTAATCCGGTGGCACGTCTTGTGGAAAGAGCGTCGTGAACTCTGCAAAATGTTAGTGACAGCGAGGGGCAAAGAGGAAAACACGTCCTCGAATGAAAATAATGCCTCTTTGCACACAAAAGCATAGTAAATAGATTTGCTAAAATCTAGCTCATCAATATCAGATTTGGTGGCAAGTAAACATGCACTTCTCAATTTAATTTTGAAGCAACAGTAGATGGTTTATTATTAGGCTTCATGTGTTGCTCAAATTCTTTTGCCACAATCTGATTTTCACTCTTATTTTTCTCCTGTTTTGCTTTATTAGCTCTATTAATATCATCTTTCAAAATGGACTCAGAGTCATAGGAAGCAAAGTAATATTTTTATCCTTATGAACAAGAGTATCTTGATTGTTTCTACCATGGTGTCAGAATTTTTATCAAATTGCCATGGTCTACCAAGTAACAAGGAACATGCTTGCATAGGTACCACATCACAATCAACATAATCAGCATATGTAGAGATACTAAAATGCACACGAACAGCACGTGTTACCTTCACCTTGCCGCTGTTGTTGAACCATTGGATGTAGTAAGGATGTGGATGTGGTCTTGTGGTGAGAGATAGCTTCTCCACCATCTCCATGCTAGCCAAGTTGTTGCAGCTCCCTCCATCTATGATGGCCTTGAATAGAACGTTCCTTCACAACTCCTTTGTATGGAACAAATTATGCCTCTGATTTTGCTCAGCTTGTGTAACCTGCACACTCAAAACACGTTGAGCAACTAAACATTCATACTGTCGGCATCTTCAGCAGCCATGTATTGTGTCTCATGATCAGAATCATCTTCACCGTGTTCCTCATGTGTAATAAGAGCCAAAGTCTCCTCATCATAGTCACTAGCGGACTCATACCCACCATCCTCGGTAGCAATCATCTGCGCTGAGATTTGCATTCTCTCATAAAATGTCCTCTTCCCTTACAATGACGACAAATAATATCACTTGTGTGCCTGTTGGCGCCATGGAAGAAGAAGAGCTCTGTGAGCCGGCGGTGTGCTCTTGGCGAGATAGTGGTGGTTGTGCACCTTTCTTGTATCACGGTTGGAGGTGGCTTTGAAGGAGGTGATGGTGCGGTGGAAGTAGATGATGCGTGGTGTCCATGATGAAGGTCGACCTGCGAGAAAAGTTAGTGCGGCGCCAATGCACATCGATCCTGCACTTCACGTTCAGCTTTACAAGCAAGATGGAATAAGCAGTGATATTATTATAATCCTTATAGTCTAGAATGGTCTGAATCTCTCTATTTAATCCACCCGAAAGCGTGCAAGCATGGCTTCATTCTCCTCAACAATACCACATCTAATCAAGCCGGTTTGTAATTCGATAATATTCTTCTCTGAGTTTTTCCTTGTCTTAAGCGCTGCAACTTTTGAAGTAATTCACGTTGATAATATGGTGGAACCCAGCGAGCACGCATAGCAGTTTTCAAAGCAGCCCAAGTAGGCTGGAGCAGGATATAATCTACAATGTTGAGACCACCAAACACATGCAAAGCTAGTGAAAGCACAAACAGCAGAGGAACACGTCTCTCCTCGGGATATTGTAAACATGTAAATCGTTGTTCAGTTTCTAACTCCCAAGTAAGATATATATCAGGAACATATCTACCCTCAAATGGTGGAATATTCAATTTCAGTTTAGGGAGATGGTCATGATCTCGTACTGAGGGAGCCCTAACATTGCCATTATTTGCATGTGGGCGACACGGTGGTTGTGGTGCTTGTGGTTGTCACGTAGTTACGATGTTGATCAACCTCATCCTCGTAATCTTCCACATAATCATCCTCCTCGGTACCCGATGGCAGCGATGGCGAGGAGCCAAAGAAGCACCAACAGCGATGGCAGCGGCACAGAATTTTGTCTGGCTCAATAGGAATCTGTTGAGCTCGTCCATACTGATTCGGAAGGGCGTAGTTGTTGTCGTTCTTGAGAGGTGCGATAGGTGCAGCCGGCGGTGGTTGTGGAAAAGCAGCGAGCAATTCATCAAACTTGCTATCAAGCTTTGTTTCAAATGTCTTCTCAATACCATCTATCTTCTCCATGGCCTCGTCAAATCTGTTTACCACATCTTGCACTGTCCAATCATCATTTCTTTGAAACTTATCATGTAGCTGTTTGTTCGTCGGGTTCTCCCAATCAGTCTCATCGACTTGTGATCCTACCATGGTTAGCAGCAAATAGAAACACACAAGAATATGATCCTCTGAGACTACTAAGAAGTGGTGGTGGTGTATCACAAACCCGTCAAGCAAATCTCAAATTCTTACAGTTCTTACCCGGCGGTGGTGATCGGCAACCGTTGTAGTCAAAACTCTCAAAGCTTGGATATAGCGATTACGGGGAGAATCAAGCATACGGCGTAGATGTATGTGGGCTGGGAAGGCTTATAATATGGTAGCAAAAGGGTGACAATAATCAATTCGAGAGATGCAAAGTTGAATAAGCGCTCAGCAGCAGTCTTGTCTTTGGTCCTAGGCTAGGCGTGCTAGAGGCGAGCCTAGAACACCAACAAAATCACGGTGCACGTAAACAATGGAGGAGCACACTCTGAATTTTTTCCTCTTTTTTTCTTTTTTTGCACTTTTTTCCTCTTTTTTTTTTTTTTTTTGCTCATAACAAATTTTTTTGAAAAAGTCTCCAAATGGTCTAAAACTGCCTAGCGAATTTTCCGGACTTAGTTTTTTTTTTTTGAGTTTGGAACTATTTTTCTTCTGCGGATGGCTCGGAAGTTGGGAGTCCTCATTTATCACGACTTCGGATATCGCGTGATCTGAAACCGAAAACAATGCAACAATTCTTGGACTCGGACTAGGACTGGTGGCGGAGATGAATCTGGTGGAACTCGGACTGGTGGCGGAGATGAATCTGGTGGAACTCGGACTGGTGGCGGAGATGAATCTGGTGGCGGATATATGTTGCAGGTGGACTCGGATGGGCGTGATGGCGGCGGATATGTGGTGGTGGTATATGGCAGCGGCGACGTGACAACCTGTGAACAGAACTCGAAACTCTAAAAGACTAGACGCTAAGACCAGCAACTTGACACGACGATGCAACCGCAAATTCAACAAAGCAAATCTGAAAGGATTATGCAAAGGCTCAGATTGGTTCGGATGGGATGAACTAACCTAATTTTTTTTGGCTTTTTCGTGGACTATAGGTATGAAGAACGGACTCGATCTAAACTACGAAAAGCGTAAAATCTCACCGAGCAACACGGAACTCGATACCACTTGATAGAGGCAAAGGTGTCCGTCTTTCGATGAGATGGTGGATTTCGCTTTGGTGGAAGTCGACTTTGCGATCCGACTACGGCGTGCGAGGGCGTCGCGTCTTAGCAATCGCTAAACCAACTCCGAGAGGTTATTGACCACGCCGAACACGATCAACGACCACGAGGTCTATTTCCTGCGAGCAAGCGAAGAACAAGCAAGAAGCTGAGATTGCAATCTGGATATTGCGAATATAAGATGAAAGCTTTATTGATCAAGGTGGGGTTACGTGGCGCCTTTGTGCAGTCGTTGAACACAAGCGAAATCTGTGAAGTTGCAGCTATGGCGAACTTTTGATCTAAACAAAACCCAAAGTCTAAGCGGTGCCCTAAGGGCTGTATATATGGAGGAAGAGGGGAGAATTTCGTGGCCCTTGGTGGAGGGTCGAAACTAACCCTATCTCTTGTTTCCCCACATACGGACTCTAAAATAGCCTATACTAATGTATTTCGAAATTACATGGGCCTGGCCCAATATTAAGGTGACGCAGCACCTAGAATAGCCTCTGGACGAAATTTATGAAGTGGCATCTTGTATATTTCGTCCAAGGCTTCATGCACTCATTATGGTGGCTTCAAAGTCCTGAAATCATCACTTGTAACTCCATTCTTGTCCCCTTGCGTATGCCATCATCTCCATGCTTGTTCTTGCTCCAATGTTCATCCTTCTCCAAGCTAGGCCCTTCATTTGTAAGCAAAACAAATGTATCCAATTTAAGCAGCATCATATTCTCATGAACATTAGAATCATTACCAAGAAAGCGAAAGTACACGGTAATTTAGTTGGCGTCTTGTGAGCTCTAGTAATTGGTCCGGTATGTATAGCGGCGGGGGCTGTGGGTGTAACAATGGTATTGATGTCCTCATCATACCTCAAGCCGATGGGCGCTTCAAGGTGTTATGCGCTACAACAACAACGCCTACAAGCTCGACCTACCAGCGACAAGTACAGCGTGGCGACACCTTCAACGTCAAAGACCTCTCACCTTTCCATGGTGATGAAGAACTAGATCCGAGGTCGGATCCTTTGAAGGAGGGATATGATGCGGAGCATCCTTCCATCATCCCCATGGACTCTACATCAACACCTACAACACCACAAGGACCAATGACTCAAGCACGTGCAAGAGCTCTTGAAACCGAGGTGACATCACTCCTCTCACAACTCTCCTTGATTCACATGAGACATGGTTACTACCTCAAGCGGAAATTCTATGCATACTCGGGCACCGAGAGTCGACCATGAAGAGGCTTGGAAGCAAGGAGAGGCAGGAAGCGGAAGGCACGCATGAAGGCGGAGAGGAGAAAGCAACCAGGACCAGAGGTGGCGGACGATCCGGACGGAGGCCGGACGATCCGGACGAGCCGGATGATCCGGACCCGGTCCGGACGAGCGAGCTCCAGCGACCGGCAGCAGAAGCTCCCTCCGGCGGATCATCCGGACCCGGCGGATCATCGGACCCCGCCCGGACGTCCGGACCACCAGCCGGACATCCGGCCCGTCGCCGCCACCAGCCGACCCTCCGGCTCATCCGGGACTCCACCCGGATTATCCGGACCGGTCCGGATCATCCGGACCCCCGTCCTGATCATCCGGCCAGCGCCTGCGCGCGCCTGTTGGGCTGAGCCCATGTACCCCTTCGCCCCTAACTCTATATATAGGACCCCATATCCTCCCTTTGAGACTTAGCATTGGATTAGCTCATATTTGTGTGTGAGAGCCTTTGCTCATCCACCGGTACTTCTCCACGGAGATCAGGACCTCCGTCTAGGAGAAGATCCATCAGATTCAAGACCCCTATCTGGGAAGATCCCTCGTGGATTCAAGACCTCCTCCGGAGAAAAACGGCTACCTTTGTATCTTTCCTTTGTTGATTTTGGACCATGTATCACTCGTGCCGATGATCTAGACCTTGTGTGATTGATCCTTGTTGATTGAGTGTTCCTCCTCGTTTTCCCTTGTTTCCTCTCGTTCTTCCTGGCGTTCTTCGTGTTCCTCCGTAGGATCCCTCCAAGCGTGAAAGATCGGCGAATTAGGGTTCCACCTACATCACATGGTTAGCGACAATAGAAACACACAAGAATATGATCCTCTGAGACTACTAGGAAGTGGTGGTGGTGGTGTGGTGGACAGTCACAAATCCGTCAAGCAAATCTCAAATTCTTACAGTTCTTACCCAGTGGCGGTGCGGTGATCGGCAACCGTTGTAGTCAAAACTCTCAAAGCTTGGCTATAGCGATTACAGGGAGAATCAAGCATACAGCGTAGATGTATGTGGAGCTGGGAAGGCTTATAATATGGTAGCAAAAAAGGTCAACAATAATCAATTCGAGAGATGCAAAGTTGAATAAGCGCTCAGCAGCGATCTTGTGCTGGTCCTAGGCTAGACCGTGCTAGAGCCGAGCCTAGTACACTAACAAAATCATGGCGCTGCGTAAACAAGGAAAAGCACACTCTGGAAAAAAAAAATTCGCTCTTTTTTTTTGGGCTGTTTTTTTTTGCGCTGTTTTTTTGCGAAAAATCACTATAATGGCGAGTGTCTCAAAACTCTTCCCAGGTCAAACCGACGGGATGGGCACAAAATTTTTTCGACCAAATTTTTTTTTATTTGCCGGACCCAAAAGCTGAAGCAGGTCAAAAAACTTTCTATAACGGCGATGGCTCAATACGCTTAGAAACACCTAAAAATAGGATAGCGAAATTTTTTTTTGTCGGTCGTTTTGGAAAATTTTGGGCCTAAGCGGAGGGTGGTTTCGGACTCTTTTTTTGAAACCAACCTCTTCTACGGACGACAAAAGATTGCTGGAATCGAAACCTAGTCGAGACAAGGAAACACGAATCGGAAAACTAGATGGATCCGAAAACAAACCTAATATGCAAGGAACTCGGATTGGTGATGATATATGGCAGCGGTGGTGGTATATGGATACGGATTGAGCGGTGGCGGATAAGCGGTGGTGGTATATGGATCACGGATTGAGCGGTGGCGGATAAGCGGTGGTGGTAGATGGCGAGGCGATGATAATGGTGCGGCGGCGTGACAACTTATGACCGAACTCGAAACTCTAAAGACTAGACTCTAAGACCAGCAACTAGACACGACGATGCAACCGCAAATTCAACAATGCAAATCTGAAAAAGATTATGCAAAGGCTCGACTGGTTCGGATAGGATGAACTAACCTAATTTTTTGTGGCTTTTAAATGGACTATAGGTATGAAGAACAGACTCGATCTAAACTACGAAAAACTATAAAATCTCACCGAGCAACACGGAAATCTGATACCACTTGATAGAGGCAAAGGTGTCCGTCTTTCGATGAGATGGTGGATTTCGCTTTGGTGGAAGTCGACTTTGACGATCCGACTACTGGCGTGCGAGGGCGTCGCGCATATAGCAACCGCTAAACCAACTCCGAGAGGTTATTGACCCACGCGAACACGATCAACGACCACGAGGGTGCATTTCCTGCGAGCAAGCGAAGAACAAGCAAGAAACTGATATTGCAATCTGGATATTGCGAATATAAGATGAAAGCTTTATTGATCAAGGTGGGGTTCTGTGACACCTTTATGCAGTCGTTGAGCACAAATGAAGTCTGCGAAGTTGCAGCTATGGCGAACTTTTAATCTAAACAAAACCCAAAGTCTAAATGGTGCCCTAAGGGCTGTATATATGGAGGAAGATGGGGTGAATTTCGTGGCCCTTGGTGGAGGGTCGAAACTAACCCTATCTCTTGTTTCCCCACATACGGACTCTAAAATAGCCTATACTAATGTATTTCGAAATTACATGGGCCTGGCCCAATAATAAGGTGTGTGAGCACCTAGAATAGCCTCTGGACGAAATTTATGAAGTGGCATCTTGTATATTTCGTCCAAGGCTTCATGCACTCATTATGGTGGCTTCAAAGTCTGAAATCATCACTTGTAACTCCATTCTTGTCCCCCTTAGCATGCCATCATCTCCATGCTTACTCTTGCTCCAATGTTCATCCTTCTCCAAGCTAGGCCCTTCATTTGTAAGCAAAATAAATGTATCCAATTTAGGCAGCATCATATTCTCATGAACATTAGAATCATTACCAAGAAACGAAAGTACCTAGTAATTTAGTTGGCGTGCGCGAGCTCTAGTAATTGGTCCAGTATGTATAGCAGCAGGGGCTGTGGGTGTAACAATTGTATTGATGTCCTCATCACTGGGAGAAGGTCCGGATGATCCGGGCAAGTCAATCCGCTCGGGATTTGCTCTCGGGGGCGAATTTTTGGGCGGAAATGGATGATTTTCGGGGCAAAATTTGTGGGATTTCGTGGATGGAAGGTGGGGAAACTTGGGGGAAAGCTAGATCCACTTGAAACCAAGCAAATCCACGGATCAAAATCAACAAAACATCATCAAACCAACAAATCACAAAAAAAATTTGGGGCTATTTTTTGGTGGGGATTTTCGGATTTAGGATGAAATCAACAAAATCAAGCAAGAAAAAGAGGGGTAGGGGCTCCAAAAACGTGATCAACCTGGCTCATGATACCATATGATGTAGGGTGGAACCCTAATGCGTCGATCTTTCACGTTTGGAGGGATCCTCACGGAGGAACACGAAGAAGCAGCGGAAGAACACGAGGAAATCACGGGGAAGAGCGAGAGAGACACTCAACCGACAAGAGATCAATCACACAAGGTCAAGATCATCGAAGCACGAGTAACACATGGTCCAAAATCAACAAAGAGATACAAAGGTAACCGTTCTTCTCCGAGAGGAGGTCTTGAATCCACGAGGGGATCTTCCCGTAAAGGGGTCTTGCATCTGAGAGGATCTTCTCCGAAGAGCGCGGTCTCTCACGAGGAGGAGATCCGATAGATGAATGAAGCTCTATCTTGAGCTAAACCAACGCTAACCCTCAAAGTGGGGAGGAGGAGGTCTATTTATAGTGCTAAGCCACGAAGGGGTAAGTGAGGCGAAGGGGTACGGGCCTCGGCCCAACTCATGCTTGTGAGCAAGGCGGATGATCAGGCGGGGTCCGGATGATCCGGGCGTCGGGTCCGGATGATCCGGTGGAGTTCGGATGATCCGGCCAGCGAAGCCGGGTGCCTTGGTGCATTTATCCGGACGATCCGGGGGAGGGTCCGGATGATCCGGCTGGGCACGGATGATTCGGACGGCGGCCCGGATGTCCGGCCTGGCTCCAACAGCCACTCCGTCTTCTTCTCCTCCTTTCTTCCGTCTTCTCTTCCATGCTTGGCCTTGGTCCTTGGGTTCTCCATGGTCATCTTGGTTGTACCTGAGTGTATGCAAGGTCCATGCATGAGGTAGTAGCCATGTCTCATATGCGGAAAGTGACGGTTCGAAGAGGAGTGAATTCACCTTGTGTCCAATGGCGTATGTTCGAGGTCTCGTCATATGTCCTCTTGGGGCTTGGAGAGTAGTCGGAGTGTACATGGGGATGAACGTGGGATGCTCCGCATCACTTTCGATTCACATGAGACATGGTTACTACCTCAAACGGAAACGCTATGCATACTCAGGTACCAAGGAGACAACCATGAAGAAGCAAGGAGGCAAGGAGAACCGGAGGCGGAAGACATACGAGAAGACGGAGAGGAAAAACCACCAAGGACCAGGATGCCCGGACGATCCGGACCCCGGTCCGGACGATCCGGCTAAATCGCCCAAGGACTCCCGAAGCTCCAACCCGAAGCCGGATCATACGGACCCAGGCCCGGATCATCCGGACACCGCCCGGACGTCCGGACCGCCAGCCGGACATCCGGCCCGTCGCCGCCACCAGCCGAGCCTCCAGCTCATCTGGGTCCCCACCCGGATCATCCGGACCAGCCCGGATCATCCGGAACCTCGTCCGGATCATCCGGCCAGCGCCTGCGTGCGCGTGTTGGGCTGAGCCCATGTACCCCTTCGCCCCAACTCTATATATAGGACCCCATCTCCTCACTTTGAGACTTAGCATTGGATTAGCTCATATTTGTGTGAGAGCCTTTGCTCATCCACTCGGTTACTTCTCCTCGGAGATCAGGACCTCCTCGGAGAAGATCCCTCAGCGGATTCAAGACCCCTATCTAGGGAAGAACATCAAGGCCTCCTCTTGGAGATGAACGGTTCCTTTGTATCCTTACCCTAGTTGACTATGTATCTTGTGGATCTCATGTGTGTATGTTGATCTAGCACTTGTGTGATCGATTCCTTGTTGGTTGAGTGATTATCTCTCGTTTTCCCCGTGTTTCCCCTTGTGCTTCCATGTGTTCTTCGTGTTTCCTCCGTAGGATCCCCTCCAAACGTGAAAGATCGACGAATTAGGGTTCCACCCTACATCAGAACCCTATAGCGTGGATCTTTCACGTTTGGAGGGGATCCTACGGAGGAATCACGAAGAACACGCGGAAGCACAAGGGGGAACACGGGGAAAACGAGAGAGAATCACTCAACCAACAAGGAATCGATCACACAAGTGCTAGATCACCACACACATAAGAGATCCACAAGATACAAAGTCAACTAAGGTAAGGATACAAAGGAACCGTTCATCTCCAAGAGGAGGCCTTGATGTTCTTCCCTAAAGAGGGGTATTGAATGGGGATCTTCTCCGAAGAGGTCCGATCTCCGTGGAGAAGTAACCAAGTGGATGAGCAAAGGCTCTCACAAATATGAGCTAATCCAATGCTAACCCTCAAAATGGGGAGGAGGGGTCTATTTATAGTGCTAAGCCACGAAGGGGTAAGTGAGGCGAAGGGTACACGGGCCGGCCAAGTCATGCTCATGAGCAAGGCGGATGATCCGGACGGGTCCCGGATGATCCGGCGTCGAGTCGGATGATCCGGACGAGTCCCGGATGATCCGGCCGGAAGAAGCCCGGGTGTCTTGGTATGATTACGGACGATCTGGGCGGAGTCCCGGATGATCCGGTTGGGCGGATGATCCGGACGGCGGTCCGGATGTCGCCTGGCTCCAGCAGCCGCTCCGTCTTCTTCTTCCTTCTCCTCTTCCATGCTTGGCCTCGATCCTTGGATTTCTCCATGGTCATCTTGGTTGTACCTGAGTGTATGCAAGGTCCATGCATGAGGTAGTAGCCGTGTCTCATATGCGGAAAGTGACGGTTCGAAGAGGAGTGAATTCACCTTGTGTCCAATGGCGCATAGTCGAGGTCTCATCTTATGCATCCTTGGGGCTTGGAGAGTAGTCGGAGTGTACATGGGGATGAACGTGGGATGCTCCGCATCATATGCCCCCCCCCCCTTGGGAAAGATCCGACCTCGGATCGTTATCCTCATCACCATGGAAACGGTTGTCGTAGACGGACTTGCAGTTGGACGAAGTTGAAGACATGGTGCAATCCGCGTAGTCCAAGGTGTCGCTGGAGTGATAGACATGCAAAAAGAGCAAACACAAGCAACACTCGGAAATACAATGGTTAGCGCACACAAAGTGTCCATCATGTAAGAATGAGTCTGATGTAGGGTGGAACCCTAATTCGTCGATCTTTCACGTTTGGAGGGGATCCTACGGAGGAAACACGAAGAACACACGGAAGCACGAGGGGAAACACGGGGAAAACGAGGAATCGATCACATAAGTGCTAGATCAACATACACACGAGATCCACAAGATACATGGTCAACTTGGGTAAGGATACAAAGGAACCGTTCATCTCGAAGGAGGCCTTGAATCCACGAGGTATCTTCCTAAAAGGGTCTTGTATCAGAGAGGATCTTCTCCGAAGAGGCGCGGTCTCTCACGAGGAGGAGATCCGATAGATGGCGTAGCTCTATCTCTAATCTTGAGCTAAACCAACGCCAACCCTCAAAGTGGGGAGGAGGAGGTCTATTTATAGTGCTAAGCCACGAAGGGGTAAGTGAGGCGAAGGGTACACGGGCCTCGGCCCAAGTCGCGCCTACTGGCGGGGTCCGGATGATCCGGATGGTGGCGGATGATCCGGGTGTCGGTGGTCCGGATGATCAGGCGACCGTCCGGATGATCCGGCCGTCGAGGGCTTCTGTTGTCTTCGGTGCATTTACCCGGACGATCCGGGGGAGGGTCCGGATGATCCGGACGGCGGCCCGGACGTCCGGCCTGTCTTCAACAGCCGCTCCATCTTCTTCTTCTCCTTTCTTCCGTCTTCTCTTCCATGCTTGGCCTTGGTCCTTGGATTCTCCTTGGCCATCCTGGTTGTACCTGAGTGCATACAAGGTCCACGCATGGGGTAGTAGCCATGTCTCATATCACGGAAAGTGACGGTTCGAAGAGGTGAATTCACCTTGTGTCCGATGGCGCATAGTCGAGGTCTCATCTTATGTGATGTAGGGTGGAACCCTAATTCGTCGATCTTTCACGTTTGGAGGGGATCCTACGGAGAACACGATGAACACAGGGAAGAACGGAGAGAAATCACACGGGGAAACACTCAAGAACAAGTCCAAATCACACATCCACTAGACAATCAAACACACAAGATCACAAGGTACATGAACAACAAAGGGAAAGATAGAAGGTAAGGTTCATCTCCAAGAGGAGGTCTTGATGATATCCTAGATGGATCTTCCCACAAGGGGGTCTTGATGATATCTCGCAGGATCTTCTCACATGGAGGTCTTGAACTCCATGGGAGTGGTAGTCTCTCTCTCTCAAGAGTAGAGGTAGGAGCAAAGCTCACCTAAGAATGAGCTATCATATTTGCTAACCCTAGAAAGGAGGTGGAGGTGGTCTATTTATAGTCTAAGCCACGAAGGGGTAAGTGGGAGAGGGATACAAGGCCAAAGGCCCGCGGCTGCGCACAGGCAGGGCGGTAGTATCGGAATCATGGGCGGTAGTACCGCTTGAGCGGTAGTACCGCTCGCTTTGGGTGGTAGTACCGCTTGAGCGGTAGTACCGCTTGCTTTGGGCGGTAGTACCGCCCTTTCTGGACTGGGCAAGTCCTTTTTCTTCCGTCTTTGTTTCCATGCTTCCCTTGCGGACGGTGTAGGCGTTCCTTGGCGCTTGCACTCCTCCTCGTCGTGCGTGAAGCTCCGACAATACCTATGCATGCACACGAGTGGAGTGTCAAGTAGTATACCATCCTCAAAGGGGTCAAGTGAACACGTGTAAAGGAGAAGATTCACCTTTATGTATGAGAAGTAGAGGTGCATACGTGTCACTTGCCAAGCAGAACTCTTGACATGGTGATGTCCGTAGGATGCTCGCATCATCCCTCCCCTTGGGAAAGATCCGACCTCGGATCGAAAACAAAATCACCATGGGAAAGAGATGGCGTTGCCGTGTAGAAGTGGTCGATCACCAAGTTCTTGTCATCTTGAAGTTCCAAATGGGCACTCTCCAATGTCGCACCGTCTTGTAATTCCTTCAAAAGTAGCAAAGATAACAAGCACTTGGAAAAACAAATGTGGTTGTCGTAAGAGCAAAACCAAGCATTCAAGAGGTGATTCACCCAACAAGTGTTGTCATCAAGCATAGCATATGGTTTGACAAAGAATTGTGTCATGACATTTGGACATATAAATTGAGCACAATCAAGTACATCATGGGAACAAGCATGTAAATGGGAGGCCAAGATGCAAATACATGTGATAAGTGAACAAGCATCTACCTCAAGGTCATAGCGAGCATGCATAAAGAGCTCAATGAAAGGTCTATGGTAGGCATAAGAGTCATTCACAACACCAAATATAGTGAAATGTCTAAACACATGGGGCAAGTGCAAGACAATCCAAGCATAACATGCATAGGGTGTAGTGAAGATATCGTGGCACTCAACACAATGGAAAGAGCAATTGTTCAACATGTGTGAGGCAATCAAGTCAAGCATGTGACAAGTAAAGGGACATGGCATATGTGAAGAAATGATATTGGTGCAACCAACCATATGATAGTAGCAAGTAGTCCAAGAATTGGATGCCACACACAAGGTATATATGTCATGAAGGATGGAAATGTGGCAATCATGGTAGAAAGCAATATCTCGAACATGCATGCAAATGGTGCAAGCAACACATGAAGTATGATCCACAATATCCAAGCTCAAGAAGGATGTCACCTTGAAAGTGTGTCCTTGTGCATTCTTCACAATGCCGAAGTGGAAGCAAATACGGTGTAGAAGCGAGTCGTGGTAGAATATATGAGGCTCGCTCTCAAGAGCTCGAATGGTCAACTCACGTGAAGTGGAAGTCGACACGAAGTCCAAGTATCCTACACATGCACAAAACAAAACAAAGAAAGTATGCGCATGGTAGACAAACACATCATCCAGCATGATGGTTCTCATCTTTTGCACATAACCATTAGAAGCAAAAGTGCATGAATAATATGATGCAACAATGGCGATATTCATGGCACTAGGTATATGGTGCAAATAAGTAAGACAAGCATACTTCACAAGAATTGTGTCAAAATCTCCAAATATATGCGAGAATGCTATGGGGGCAATCTCATGAACAAGAAGAGAATCATTGTTGCACTCAATACATGGCAAATCATCGTGCATGAGAGAGGCAACACATGGAGATATATGACAAGAGGCAATACGAATCATGTGCAAAGCATATAGATGATTGTCATCAACCGCATGAGATGAGCAAGTATGACACAAGAGACAATGATCAAGATATATCATGTGAGAGGCATGAGCATATATGTCATCAACCCAAGAAAGCAAGTAGTGGAACATGGGTGATGCAATATAGTGAGCATTCATAGCTATCAAATCAAGCAAGCTAGTAGTGCGAAGATGCAACATACTAGGAGGAATCATGGCAAACATGTCATTGGTGCAAATAGTGGGCATGAATAATTCACAAGTCATAGCACAAGCATGAAAGCAAGATATGAGTACAATATTATGAATGTATTGGCGAGAGGCCATATGTGAATAGCAATGGGTCATCATGACTCTCCCAACATAACAAGCATCAATAGAATGGGGCACATGATAAGCATGGCAAAAGCAACAACGATCTCCACCAAGCATGCAAATACACATAGGAATATCATAATGGAGAATGAGGGGTAGATGCAAACAAGGGTCACAATTGCATGGCAAAGGCATATAAGCAAGCATATCATGCAAAGTGAACACGGTAAAATGAGCATAATGTGAGAAGTGGTAAATGGCCCATAGCCGTGTGAGAGCCAAGTAGAGGAGTTGCGCGTAGTCCTTGCGCGAAGGGAGCGGTGGTAAGGATAGTCCACGGGATCCCAATTCATCGTTGCTCTCTAGAGCTCATTTTGTCAACTCGTGGGATTGCGAGGTTGACAAGTATTCATGGGTACCTACACAAAAGAGACACAATCCAAAGAAATTGTGCGCGTGGTAAATGTACACATCATCCATCGTGATGTGTATGAGCACGTGTGAGTTAGCACAAGATAAGCAATGCTCAAAGAAATTTGAGGCATGGTATATGAACATGTCATCCATCATGAAAGAATAGTTGTTATGTATGACACGATGGGGACACAAATTGAGAATGCAAGTATATGACACATCAATATCATGTTTAATCATGGGGAGCATATGGTGCACACAATTATGGGGATCATGCAATGGAAGGGATGGATCAAAATCTCCTCTACTTTTTAATAACATGTATGAGGAAACTATGGGGGTCTCCTCATGAACAACATTGGAAACATCATATGGAGAAAATGGACAACATCCAAAACAATGCATATCCGAAGCTAGGTGGTCATGGCATGGCATATGAGATGAATGATGCAAAGGGAGCATATCAATATCATCACAAGAAAAACAAATGCCAATAACCATGGGCTTGTCATCTATGCCATATGTGCAAATTGGGTTCATTTTAATGGCATATGCATAGTCACTATGAAGAGATTGCAAATAAGACATATGATGGATCTCATGCATAGCATATGACAAGTCAAGCTGATTATCAAACATGACGTGACCTAAAGAATTGTCACAAGAAATCCTATGTAACATGGCATCATAACTAATAGACTCCACATGAGAATCATCGTACTCATCATAAATGGGCAAATCATCACATGGGGAAATCATACTAGAATGAAACAAGGTACTAGGTGGATCAACATCATGCAAGCAATCAATCTCGAGAAAGTCCACTAGTGGGACTAGAGCATCACCGTCACCTTTGTTACCTTTGTCATTCCACTCAAGTGGTGTAGGTGAGGTGATGCGGAGCATCCTACGGTCATCACCATGTCAAGAGTCCGTTTGGCAAGTGACACGTGCGACCTCTACTTCTCATACATAAAGGTGAATCTTCTCCTTTACACGTGTTCACTTGACCCCTTTGAGGATGGTATACTACTTGACACTCCACTCGTGTGCATGCATAGGTATTGTCGGAGCTTCACAAATGGCGAGGAGGAGTGCAAGCGCCAAGGAACGCCTACACCGTCTGCAAGGGAAGCGTGGAAGCGAAGCGGAAGAAGAAGGACCTGCCCAGTCCAGAAAAGGCGGTACTACCGCCCAAAGTAAGCAGTACTACCGCTCAAGCGGTACTACCGCCCAAAGCAAGCGGTACTACCGCTCAAGCGGTACTACCGCCCATGAGTCGTACTACCGCCTGCCTTTGTCTTGTGACCCTGCAGGCCTTTGGCCTTGTATCCTCTCCCACTTACCCCTTCGTGGCTTAGACTATAAATAGACCACCTCCACCTCCTTTCTAGGGTTAGCAAAGTGATAGCTCATTCTTAAGTGAGCTTTGCTCCTACCTATCTCTACTCTTGAGAAAGAGAGACCATTACTCCATTGGAGGCCAAGACCTCCATCTAGGAGAAGATCCCCCTGCGGATTCAAGACCCCTCTTTAGGGAAGATCCATCTAGGATATCATCAAGACCTCCTCTTGGAGATGAACCTTACCTTGTATCTTTCCCTTTGTTGTTCATGTACCTTGTGATCTTGTGTGTTTGATTGTCTAGCGGATGTGTGATTTGGACTTGTTCTTGAGTGTTTCCCCGTGTGATTTCTCTCCGTTCTTCCCCGTGTACATCGTGTTCTCCGTAGGATCCCCTCCAAACGTGAAAGATCGACGAATTAGGGTTCCACCCTACATCATGAGGTGGGAAAGACCAAATGGTGGTCATCTTCATCTTGATGGAACCATGTGGGGGGTGCATCATATTCCACCATGGCCATCGTCTTGTCCAAAGGGAGGACGAAGTCGTCGAGGATCGGCGCGTCATCATAAATGGGACCTAGCACCAAATGAGAAGACACAATAGAGGTAGAGGTCAAGTTGTTAGAAATGCAAATGGCCTCACGAGACCTATCAACTATCTCACTCTCTCTATGTGGTGGTTCACTCACTCCCTCAAAATAGGTGCACTCAAACTCACATATGGTGGAGTCACTCATCTCACTCAAGTGGTGGGGGTTGTGGCTCTCCTCACATGGGAATTGTGGCAACTCATCATATATGGGGCTAGTGGTGAAGTCACTCTCACTCTCAATATGGTGGCACAAGTAACTCAAGTCATCATCGTCGCCCTAGTCGAAGGAAGATCCCATGCTCAACCATCTCGTCGTAAATGCGCCGTGGATGAAGGCCGAAGATGGCACATCATCACTCTCCTCCATGACCGAAGGGAAAATCCCATGCTCGATCATCTCGTCACCGTCGCTGTAGATGAAGGCCGAAGATGGCACATCATCACTCTCGCCTCCTAAGATGGAAGCATCATCCTTGCTCGTCACCTTGTCGCTCGCCTCCAAAGCTTGGTCCTTCAAAGTCTCCGTAGTCGTACTCGTCGCCGCACCGTCTTGAAAAAGAGTCAAAGTAGACTCGGCACCATCAATGCCACAAAGAGGGATGGCGGTGAAGTCGAACTTGGGAGCATCGTCTTGGAGCTTGTCGGGCTTGGACATCTTGGTGGTACTAGCCTCATGCTTGTCGTAGAGCTTGGTCGCCGCGAAGTTTGCTTGGGGTGGAGAAGCCTTGGCCGTAGAGCTTCCGAGTTTCACCGTTTTGCCCATAACTAATTCATACGAACTCCGTTTTTGACGTTCTTTAGCTCGTTTTGAAGCTATTGACATCCCCTATCCCACAAAAATACCACCAACATCATTTGACTCCATCATATTTTCTGAAATTTGGCAAGTTTGCCTAGGCCCTCCACCATATCATCCGCATTACCACCACCGACTTCCGCAACCTAACCCATTTTGTTCCCCATAGCATTAGTGGTTGTTTGAGTTGTGGCTTGTGTCTCCTAAGGTGTTTAGGCTACTTAGGGACGGTTGCTTCTTCATCAACCACCACCACCACCACCACTTCCACATAACCTTGCCCACCATACACTTTCGGCAACACAACTTAACCCAATTATTGTTTGAGCTTTTTCGAGTTGTGGCTTGTGTCTCCTAAGGTGTTTCGGCTACTTAGGGACCGTGTGCTTACAACTCTTACACCGTGTATATCCCATCATCCCACTTCCGCATTGCCTAGTGCAACACCACCACCGCTTTCCGCTACCACCATTTGACATTTGTCATTTGAGATTTTGAGTTTGCGGTTTTTCCGTTTCCTAAGGTGTTTCGGCTACTTAGGGACGAGTCTCCATCATCTTGGTATCTACACCAAGAACACCGCCACTCATCATCGCAAAGGGCGGTAACCTCGACGACACCTTTGTATATCCCTTGCAAATTGCATTGTTAACCCCTAGCCCATTTTGCGTCACTTACCTATCGAGACTAGCCATTTGAGTATTGCCGCAAGCGTTACTTGTGCACATGAGTGGTCCATACCTTCCATTGCATACATACCATATCATATTGGTATCATATCATCCATTGTGCCTCAAGTTTGTTCCGCATATACACAATTGCTATCTTGGTTTGTGCATTGTACAAAAGTGGCCATAGAAAAAAAAAGAGAAAAAGCTTTTAAGCAAAAGAGAGCAAAGAGCTCGTGAGCAAGTGCCATAGCATCATACCCCATTGAACATAAGAGCCATAACAAAATCTACATCATATGATATCATGCTTGAGAGAAACACCGGGAACCATACATAGATAGCATACTTGGGATAGAAGAATATCCATTTGCATATTATAGGTTGTGCACAAGTGTCGTATCCGCCTATTGAGCAATCGTGCTAGCGTCTCTCTTGAGTTGTGCAACACGAGCGTTTTCCGTGGATTCCACATTTTGTGCTCATTCCTTGGTTGCACGACCCCATTTATCTATCCTTGTGTGTGTTTCCGTGTATCTTTCATTGCTATTGGTCCATTTGTTTCACTTGCGAATTTGTGAATCTTTTTCAACATTATTGACTCTTGCTAACATTTTGCATCAAATTTTTGTGCCACCATCCTCACCGAGCTCTACCATAAGCCTTTACTTGTAGGTGTGAGTGAACAAGTCCGGTACCAATTCCACTATTCTTTCATCTCACATTGAGTGACACGGGATACATCCTCAACTTTGGGAAAAGGTAACTTGGTATTGTTTATCTCATTTCCTACTCACCTCTACTCGAGTCTTGTGATGGATAGGCAAGGCATTTCACTTTCGGTCTACAACAACAACGACGAGTTCGATGCCATGAACAACAACTACGACGCCAAGATGGACAAGCGCATGGAGGAGATCAAGGCCCTCATCAAGTCCTACAAGCGATCTTCCTCATCTTCGAGAAGACGCTCAAGAGCACATCCTTCCGAGCTACCACCTCCGGCAAGATCACATCGGCATCGACACCATCAAAAACAAGAACGTGAAGGTCAAGAGCTCTACATCAACAACCGCTCAATGACTTCACCATCTCCCTTGGCATCTTCGCCAAGCAACTTCAAGGCATCTTCGCCTACGGACATACGGCATCTTCGCCAACAAGCACCCCAAGACTGCGCTCAAGAGAAGCTCCCCAAGCTCAAGTCCACGACTTCCACGAGCTACTATGACCTCGACATCGACCACGCGATTCCTTTCTATGGGACTCATGAACCCGAGGAGTATCTCGAGTGGGAGCGTTTAATGGGCGACTACCTCAAGCTACATCAAGTTCCTCCGAAGATCAAGTGAAGTGCGCCACAAGAAACTTCCACGACTACGCATTGGCATGGTGGCTTCACACACCTTGAGTACTACGACATGAGTTGGCCCAAGGCGAAGACAGCTTTGCGGCGAGAGTTCGTGCCCCCAACCTACGGAACAAATTCGGCGCCAATTGGAGAACACCATCCAGGATCCAAGTCCATCGACACGTACTTCAAGGAGATGAAGATTGCCTTCTGACGAGCGGCGTGGGCGACCCCATTTCGATGAAGTTCCACTTCATGATGGGATTACTGCGACATCTCCAAGACCATCTTCCTCGAGAACTACAAGTCCATTGACAACTACTACATTGGTGCTCTCAAGGCGGAACAAGAACTCATGAAGGCCAAGGCTTCTCCACCCCAAACAAACTTTGGCGACCAAGCTCTCGACAAGCATGAGGCTAGTACCACCAAGATGTCCAAGCCCGACAAGCTCCAAGGCGATGCTCCCAAGTTCGACTTCACCGCCATCCCTCTTTGTGGCATTGATGGTGCCGAGTCTACTTTGACTCTTTTTCAAGGCAGTGGCGGCGAGTACGACTACGGAGACTTTCAAGGACCAAGCTTTGGAGGCGAGCGACAAGGTGGCGAGCAAGGATGATGCTTCCATCTTAGGAGGCGAGAGTGATGATGTGCCATCTTCGGCCTTCATCTACGGCGACGGTGACGAGATGATCGAGCATGGGATTTTCCCTTCGGTCATGGAGGAGAGTGATGATGTGCCATCTTCGGCCTTCATCCACGGCGACGACGATGAGATGGTTGAGCATGGGATCTTCCCTTCGACCACGGCGACGTATGATGACTTGAGTGACTTGTGCCACCATATTGAGAGTGAGAGTGACTTCACCACTAGCCCCATATATGATGAGTTGCCACAATTCCCATGTGAGGAGGCCACAACCCCCACCACTTGAGTGAGATGAGTGACTCCACCATACGTGAGTTTGAGTGCACCTATTTTGAGGGAGTGAGTGAACCACCACATAGAGAGAGTGAGATAGTAGATAGGTCTCGTGAGGCCATTTGCATTTCTAACAACTTGACCTCTACCTCTATTGTGTCTTCTCATTTGGTGCTAGGTCCCATTTATGAAGATCGCCGATCCTCGGCGACTTCGTCCTCCTTTGGACAAGGCGATGGCCATGGTGGAATATGATGCACCCCACATGGTTCCATCAAGATGAAGATGACCACCATTTGGTCTTTCCCACCTCACCTACACCACTTGAGTGGAATGACAAAGGTAACAAAGGTGACAGTGATGCTCTAGTCCCACTAGTGGACTTTCTCGAGATTGATTGCTTGCATGATGTTGATCCACCTAGTACCTTGTTTCATTCTAGTATGATTTCCCCATGTGATGATTTGCCCATTTATGATGAGTACGATGATTCTCATGTGGAGTCTATTAGTTGTGATGCCATGTTACATAGGATTTCTTGTGACAATTCTTTAGGTCACGTCATGTTTGATAATCCGCTTGACTTGTCATATGCTATGCATGAGATCCATCATATGTCTTATTTGCAATCTCTTCATAGTGACTATGCATATGCCATTAAAATGAACCCAATTTGCACATATGGCATAGATGACAAGCCCATGGTTATTGGCATTTGTTTTTCTTGTGATGATATTGATATGCTCCCTTTGCATCATTCATCTCATATGCCATGCCATGACCACCTAGCTTCGGATATGCATTGTTTTGGATGTTGTCCATTTTCTCCATATGATGTTTCCAATGTTGTTCATGAGGAGACCCCCATAGTTTCCTCATACATGTTAGGAGATTTTGATCCATCCCTTCCATTGCATGATCCCCATAATTGTGTGCACCATATGCTCCCCATGATTAAACATGATATTGATATGCCATATACTTGCATTCTCAATTTGTGTCCCCATCGTGTCATACATAACAACTATTCTTTCATGATGGATGACATGTTCATATACCATGCCTCAAATTTCTTTGAGCATTGCTTATCTTGTCTTGACTCACACGTGCACATACACATCATGATGGATGATGTGTACATTTACCACACACACAATTTCTTTCGTTTGTGTCTCTTTTGTGTAGGTACCCATGAATACTTGTCAACTTCGCAATCCCACGAGTTGACAAAACGAGCTCTTGAGAGCAATGACGATTTGGGATCCCGTGGACTATCCTTACCACCGTTCCTTGGCGCAAGGACTACGCATAACTCCTCTACTTGGCTCTCACACGGCTATGGGCCATTTACCACTTCTCACATTATGCTCATTTTACCATGTTCACTTTGCATGCTATGCTTGCTTCTATGCCTTTGCCATGCAATTGTGACCCTTGTTTGCATCTACCCATGATTCTCCATTATGATATTCCTATGTGTATTTGCATGCTTGGTGGAGATCCTTGTTGCTTTTGCCATGTTTATCATGTGCCCCATTCTATTGATGTTTGTTGTGTTGGGAGAGTCATGATGACCCATTGCTATTCACATATGGCCTCTCGCCAATACATTCATGATATTGTACTCATATCTTGCTTTCATGCTTGTGCTATGACTTGTGAATTATTCATGCCCACTATTTGCACCAATGACATGTTTGCCATGATTCCTCCTAGTATGTTGCATCTTCGCACTACTAGCTTGCTTGATTTGATAGCTATGAATGCTCATTATATTGCATCACCCATGTTCCACTACTTGCTTTCTTGGGTTGATGACATATATGCTCATGCTCTCACATGATATATCTTGATCATTGCCTCTTGTGTTATAAGTGCTCATCTCATGCGGTTGATGACAACCATCTATATGCTTTGCACATGATTTGTATTGCTTCTTGTCATATATCTCCATGTGTTGCCTCTCTCATGCTAGATGATTTGCCATGTATTGAGTGCAACAATGATTCTCTTCTTGTTCATGAGATTGCCCCCATAGCATTCTCGCATATATTTGGAGATTTTGACACAATTCTTGTGAAGCATGCTTGTCTTACTTCTTTGCACCATATACCTAGTGCCATGGATATTGCCATTGTTGCATCATATTATTCATGCACTTGTGCTTCTAATGGTTATGTGCAAAAGATGAGAACCATCATGATGGATGATGTGTTTATCTACCATGCGCATACGTTCTTTGTTTTGTTTTGTGAATGTGTAGGAT
Source organism: Aegilops speltoides (assembly GCA_021437245.1). Lineage (NCBI taxonomy): Eukaryota > Viridiplantae > Streptophyta > Magnoliopsida > Poales > Poaceae > Aegilops > Aegilops speltoides. The sequence goes on from JAHHZJ010003420.1 coordinate 47,064, forward strand.
ACTTGGACTTTGTGTCAACTTCCACTTCACGTGAGTTGACCATTCGAGCTCTTGAGAGCGAGCCTCATAGATTCTTCCAGGACTCGCTTCTACACCATACTTCCTACCACTCCGGCAATGTGAAGAATGCACAAGGAAATGCTTTCAAGGTGACATCCTTCTTGAGCTTGGATATTGTGGATCATACTTCATGTGTTGCTTGCACCATTTGCACGCATGTTCGAGATAGTGCTTTCACCTATGATTGCCACATTTCCATGTGTCATGACATATATACCTTGTGTTGCTACTATCATATGGTTGGTGGCACCAATATCATTTCTTCACATATGCCATGTCCCTTTGCTTGTCACATGATTCACTTGATTGCCTCACACATGATGAACAATTGCTCTTTCTATTGTGTTGAGTGCCACGCTATATTCACTACACCCTATGCACATTATGCTTGGATTGTCTTACACTTGACCCATGTTCTAAGACATCTGATCCTATTTGGTGTTGTGAATACTTCTTATGCCTACCATAGACCTTTCATTGAGTGCTTGATGCTTGTTTGCAATGACCTTGAGGTAGATGCTTATTCTCTTGTCACACATATTTGCATCTCTACCTCACATTTAAATGCTTGTTTCCATGATGACCCTGATTTTGCTCAATTCATATGCTTACATGTCATGTCATAATCCTTTGTCACACCCTATGCTATGCTTGATGACAACACTTGTTTGGCGAATCACCTCTTGAATGCTTGGTTTTGCACTAATGCTAACCACATTTGTTTTTCAAGTGTTTGTTGTCCTTGCTCATTTTGAAGGAATCCCAAGGCGGTGCGACATTGGAGAGTGCCCATTGCGAGCTTGAAGATGGCGATTACTTGGTGAGCGTCCACTTCTTCATGGCGAAGCCATCTCTTTCCCATGGTGATTTGGTTTTCGATCCGAGGTCGGATCTTTTCCAAGGGAGGGATGATGCGGAGCATCCTACGGTCATCACCATGTCAAGAGTCCGTTTGGCAAGTGACACGTCGACCTCTACTTCTCATACATAAAGGTGAATCTTCTCCTTTACGTGTTCACTTGACCCCTTTGAGGATGGTATACTACTTGACACTCCACTCGTGTGCATGCATAGGTATTGTCGGAGCTTCACAAATGACGAGGAGGAGTGCAAGCGCCAAGGAACGCCTACACCGTCTCGCAAGGGAAGCATGGAAGCGAAGCGGAAGAAGAAGGACCTGCCAGTCCAGAAAGGGCGGTACTACCGCCCAAAGTAAGCGGTACTACCGCTCAAGCGTACTACCGCCCAAAGCAAGCAGTACTACCGCTCAAGCGTACTACCGCCCATGAGTCGTACTACCGCCCCCTGCTGTCTTGCAGCATGGGCCTTTGGCCTTGTATCCCTCCCCACTTACCCCTTCGTGGCTTAGACTATAAATAGACCACCTCCACCTCCTTTCTAGGGTTAGCAAAGTGATAGCTCATTCTTAAGTGAGCTTTGCTCCTACCTATCTCTACTCTTGAGAGAGAGAGACCATTACTCCATTGGAGGCCAAGACCTCCATCTAGGAGAAGATCCCCCTGCGGATTCAAGACCCCTCTTTAGGGAAGATCCATCTAGGATATCATCAAGACCTCCTCTTGGAGATGAACCTTACCTTGTATCTTTCCCTTTGTTGTTCATGTACCTTGTGATCTTGTGTGTTTGATTGTCTAGCGGATGTGTGATTTGGACTTGTTCTTGAGTGTTTCCCCGTGTGATTTCTCTCCGTTCTTCCCCGTGTACATCGTGTTCTCCGTAGGATCCCCTCCAAACGTGAAAGATCGACGAATTAGGGTTCCACCCTACATCATGAGGTGGGAAAGACCAAATGGTGGTCATCTTCATCTTGATGGAACCATGTGGGGGGTGCATCATATTCCACCATGGCCATCGTCTTGTCCAAAGGGAGGACGAAGTAAATCGAGGATCGGCGTCATCATAAATGGGACCTAGCACCAAATGAGAAGACACAATAGAGGTAGAGGTCAAGTTGTTAGAAATGCAAATGGCCTCACGAGACCTATCAACTATCTCACTCTCTCTATGTGGTGGTTCACTCACTCCCTCAAAATAGGTGCACTCAAACTCACATATGGTGGAGTCACTCATCTCACTCAAGTGGTGGGGGTTGTGGCTCTCCTCACATGGGAATTGTGGCAACTCATCATATATGGGGCTAGTGGTGAAGTCACTCTCACTCTCAATATGGTGGCACAAGTCACTCAAGTCATCATACGTCGCCCTAGTCGAAGGGAAGATCCCATGCTCAACCATCTCGTCGTCGTCGCCGTGGATGAAGGCCGAAGATGGCACATCATCACTCTCCTCCATGACCGAAGGGAAAATCCCATGCTCGATCATCTCGTCACCGTCGCTGTAGATGAAGGCCGAAGATGGCACATCATCACTCTCGCCTCCTAAGATGGAAGCAACATCCTTGCTCGTCACCTTGTCGCTCGCCTCCAAAGCTTGGTCCTTGAAAGTCTCCGTAGTCGTACTCGTCGCCGCACCGTCTTGAAAAAGAGTCAAAGTAGACTCGGCACCATCAATGCCACAAAGAGGGATGGCGGTGAAGTCGAACTTGGGAGCATCGTCTTGGAGCTTGTCGGGCTTGGACATCTTGGTGGTACTAGCCTCATGCTTGTCGTAGAGCTTGGTCGCTGCGAAGTTTGCTTGGGGTGGAGAAGCCTTGGCCTTCATGAGTTCTTGTTCCGCCTTGAGAGCACCAATGTAGTAGTCGTCAATGGACTTGTAGTTCTCGAGGAAGATGGTCTTGGAGATGTCGTTGTGCAATCCCATCATGAAGTGGAACTTCATCGAAATGGGGTCGTCCACGCCGGCTCGTCGCAAGGCAATCTTCATCTCCTTGAAGTACGTGTCGATGGACTTGGATCCTTGGATGGTGTTCTCCAATTGGCGTCGAATTTGTTCCGTGTAGGTTGGGGGCACGAACTCTCGCCGCAAAGCTCTCTTCGTCTTGGGCCAACTCATGTCGTAGTACTCTGATGGTGTGTGAAGCCACCATGCCAACGCGTAGTCGTGGAAGTTTCTTGTGGCGCACTTCACTTGATCTTCGGGAGGAACTTGATGTAGCTTGAGGTAGTCATCCATCAAACGCTCCCACTCGAGGTACTCCTCGGGTTCTTGAGTCCCATAGAAAGGAATCTTGTGGTCGGTGTCGAGGTCGTAGTAGCTCGTGGAAGTCGCGGACTTGAGCTTGGGTAGCTTCTCTTGAGTGTAGTCTTGAGGTTCTTGTTGGCGAAGATGCCGTATGTCCGTAGGCGAAGATGCCTTGAAGTCGCTTGGCGAGGATGCCAAGGGAGATGGTGAAGTCATTGAGCGGTTGTTGATGTAGAGCTCTTGACCTTCACGTTCTTGTTGGTGATGGTGTCGATGCCGATGTGATCTTGCCGGAGATGGTAGCTCGGAAGGATGTGCTCTTGAGCGTCTTCTCGAAGATGAGGAAGATCGCTTGTAGGACTTGATGAGGGCCTTGATCTCCTCCATGCGTTTGTCCATCTTGGCGGTGTAGTTGTTGTTCATGGCATCGAACTCGTCGTTGTTGTTGTAGACCGAAAGTGAAATGCCTTGCCTATCCATCACAAGACTCGAGTAGAGGTGAGTAGGAAATGAGATAAACAATACCAAGTTACCTTTTCCCAAAGTTGAGATGTATCCGGTGTCAATCAATGTGAGATGAAAGAATAGTGGAATTGGTACCGGACTTGTTCACTCACACCTACAAGTAAAGGCTTATGGTAGAGCTCGGTGAGGATAGTGGCACAAAAATTTGATGCAAAATGTTAGCAAGAGTCAATAATGTTGAAAAAGATTCACAAATTCGCAAGCGAAAAAAATGGACCAATAGCAATGAAAGATACACGGAAACACACACAAGGATAGATAAATGGGGTCGTGCAACCAAGGAATGAGCACAAAATGTGGAATCCACGGAAAACGCTCGTGTTGCACAACTCAAGAGAGACGCTAGCACGATTGCTCAATAGGCGGATACGACACTTGTGCACAACCTATAATATGCAAAATGGATATTCTTCTATCCCAAGTATGCTATGCATGTATGGTTCCCGGTGTTTCTCTCAAGTATGATATCATATGATGTAGATTTTGGTATGGCTCTTATGTTCAATGGGGTATGATGCTATGGCACTTGCTCACAAGCTCTTTGCTCTCTTTTTGCTTAAAAGCTTTTTCTCTTTTTTTTTCTATGGACACTTTTCCACAATGCACAAACCAAGATAGCAATTGTGTATATGCGGGAACAAACTTGAGGCACAATGGATGATATGATACCAAGATGATATGGTATGTATGCAATGGAAGGTATGGACCACTAATGTGCACAAGTAATGTTGCCGGCAATACTCAAATGGCTAGTCTCGATAGGTAAGTGACGAAAAATGGGCTAGGGGTTAACAATGCAATTTGCAAGGGGATATACAAAGGTGTCGTCGAGGTTACCGTCCTTTGCGATGATGAGTGGCGGTGTTCTTGGTGTAGATACCAAGATTATGGAGACTCGTCCCTAAGTAGCCGAAACACCTTAGGAAACGGAAAAACATTAAACTCAAAATCTCAAATGACAAATGTCAAATGGTGGTAGCGGAAAGCGGTGGTGGTGTTGCACTAGGCAATGCGGAAGTGGGATGATGGGTTATACACGGTGTAAGAGTTGGAAGCGCATGGTCCCTAAGTAGCCGAAACACCTTAGGAGACACAAGCCACAACTCGAAAAAGCTCAAACAACAATTGGGTTAAGTTGGGTTGTCGGAAGTGTATGGTGGGCAAGGTTATGTGGAAGTGGTGGCGGCGGTGGTGGTTGATGAAGAAGCAACGATCCCTAAGTAGCCTAAACACCTTAGGAGACTCAAATCACAACTCAAACAACCACTAATGCTATAAGGAACAAAATGGGTTAGGTTGCGGAAGTCGGTGGTGGTTATGCGGATGTTGTGGTGGAAGCCCTAGGCAAAGATGCCAAACTTCACCAAATGTGATGGAGTCAAATGATGTTGGTAGTATTTTTGTGGGATGGGGGATGTCAATAGCTTCAAAACGAGCTAAAGAACGTCAAAAACGGACTCCGGATGAATTAGTTATGGGCAAAACGGTGAAACTCGGAACGCTGAAACTGGCCAGGGCGGTAGTACCGCTCGGGAGGGCGGTAGTACCGCTCGTGTCGGGATTTTTCGACTGTTTCGGCTGAAACAGGGCCTAGCGGTAGTACCGTTAGCGGGGCGGTAGTACCGCTTGAGGTTCTCAGCGGTAGTACCGCTCTATAGGGCGGTAGTACCGCTCGTGTCAGGTTTTTTCGCAGATCGAATCGGGGCGCGATTTTGGGGCGGAAATGGATGATTTCGGGGGCAAAATTTGATGGATTTCGTGGATGGGAAGAGGGGAAACTTGGGGGAATGCTAGATCCACTTGAAACCCAGCAAATCCACGGATCAAAATCAACAAAACATCATCAAACCAACAAATCACAAAAAATTTTGGGACTATTTTTGGTGGGGCTTTTCGGATTTAGGACGAAAACAACAAAATCAAGCTAGAAAACACGGGGTAGGGGCTCTAAAAACGTGATCAACGTGGCTCATGATACCATATGATGTAGGGTGGAACCATAATTCGTCGATCTTTCACGTTTGGAGGGGATCCTACGGAGAACACGATGAACACAGGGAAGAACGGAGAGAAATCACACGGGGAAACACTCAAGAACAAGTCCAAATCACACATCCACTAGACAATCAAACACACAAGATCACAAGGTACATGAACAACAAAGGGAAAGATACAAGATAAGGTTCATCTCCAAGAGGAGGTCTTGATGATATCCTAGATGGATCTTCCCACAAGGGGTCTTGATGATATCCATGCAGGATCTTCTCACATGGAGGTCTTGAACTCCATGGGAGTGGTAGTCTCTCTCTCTCAAGAGTAGAGGTAGGAGCAAAGCTCACCTAAGAATGAGCTATCATATTTGCTAACCCTAGAAAGGAGGTGGAGGTGGTCTATTTATAGTCTAAGCCACGAAGGGGTAAGTGGGAGAGGGATACAAGGCCAAAGGCCCGCGGCTGCGCACAGGCAGGGCGGTAGTACCGGACTCATGGGCGGTAGTACCGCTTGAGCGGTAGTACCGCTCGCTTTGGGCGGTATGATAGAGGCGAGGGTGTCCCGATCTTTCGATGAGATGATAACTATCGATTTGGTGGAGACGACTTTGACGATCCGACTACAAACGTGCACGACGTTGCGCCTTAGCAATCGCTAAACCAACTCCGAGAGGTTATTGACCACGCCGGAGCACAATCAACCTGACCACGAAGGTCTATTCCTGCAAGCAATCGAAGAACAAGCAAGAATATAATAAAAGCAATCTGAATATTGCGAGTATGTATGAAGTATTGATAAAGGTGGGGATCCGTAAGCGGTGTTGGTCTGGTTGTTGGACACAAACGAAGTACACGAAGTTGCAATGGCTAACTTTTAACTAAACAAATCCCAAGGAAAAAGCTACTAAATGGATCTACTTATATAGGAGCAAGGGGTGGCGGCCAAGGAGGAGGGAGGACGTCCCAAGGCAGCCTAAAACTAACCCTAGGTCGTACAAGGCCAATGGGCCCAAGTGGAGGTGACGTAACACCTTTGGACTTGTAGTTTGACTCGGATTCTGGTGCAGCGTTTGTTTCGTCCATAACTCAACGCTCCGGACGGATTTTAAGGTGATTCCAACTGTGCTAGAAAGAGCATGAAATCTATTTTCCAACAAAAAAAGAATCACCCAATTCGGAGTCCGTATGAAAAAGTTGTTGGCATTTTTAGTCAGGTATGTCTGTGCAGTCCGAATCTGAGTCCAAAACGTGAGAGACTTGGACTCTATATTCTCTTGGGCCAAAAGTGATGTGAGAGAGCTTTTTGAACAGCAAATAAACTTCTCTTTATTCCTTATCTTCATATGTGGATTGTACAAATGTCCCATACACCTGCAATTAGACAAAACACAAAAGTGTGTGAAGTATTTTTGTTCTGGATAACATAAATAGATTATTGAATAGTTTGCACTAGAAATCACCTGACAAATATGCATGTATGCAATATTTTTGTTCATATCCAAGGTAGTCATGTCCTCATCATCCTCCCCTTCTTGAAAATAAAGCCGTCCTCGGCGTTGCTTAATCTGAAATGTGGCTAACAAAAGAGACAAGGTGTACATGTTGTATATGTATATGTCATCCATTTTTACTTCCCTCGATTTTTGCATATATGACACATGAATAGATGAGTAACTTGCATAGTTCATAAAATCTAAAGCCAAAAAATTAGCACAAGAAGTAGAAGGCATGAAAATATTGCAACTCAGTTTGCACATATAAGTGAAGCTCTTATTCATTTCAAAAGATTGACAATGTTCATCATTAAACCATCCCAACATTGGTGAATAAACCTTACTTGCATCAAATTTACATGCTACAACATGCTTAAATAAGCAAACATGCAATAAGTCATTCAACACAGAATCATCACCAAGATTATAGGTCATATCAAAATGATTATACATTGATTCTTTTGCATCAACAGTTAATTCAATGGGTGCACTCAAAATTGTTGGTATTTCAGTTGTTTGATCACATGACGCATTCATGACAGTATCAAGATTCTCTAAAATAGGTGTTGTGCTCAGATCACCAGGTAACTCAACACATGATGCATTCAAGTTAACTAGGGATGCATCATTCTCATGTGAAGTTATATCATAAATACCTTTACTGTTACCTTGTCGCAAAGACGTAGCTGATGTAGGTACACACGTAGACAATGCACCATACTCTTGAGATGATGTCGCGCTCATAATCCGAGGTGGGGCTGCTCTAGTAGGTGCAACGGTGGAGGTACCAACCGACGGTGGTGAGCATGAACTGGAATAGTAGTTGTTGTAGTCACCCAATGCATCCTCCTGTAACTGTCTCTCAAAGGTACAAGCACGAACATACATACCGGTAATGCAACGAGGAATATACTGAAATCTTGCCTGAATATCATGGTTCAAACCACCAAAAAATCTATTCATTGTATCATCCTCAGATTCTTCTATGTCACAATGATGCATATAAGATTTGAACTCTTGGTAGTAAGTATGAATAGTGTTATTGCCTTGTTTAAATTGCTCAAATTTGCGAAGCAATTCATGACGATAGTAAGGAGGGAAAAACTGTTTTCTCATTACGTCTTTCAAATCTTTCCAAGTTGTGGGTTGGTTATCAATGTTTTTCTTACAATGCACACTCCACCAAACAGAAGCAAAACCAGTAAATGCTCTAGTGGCAGCTCGTACTCGCTCAAGTTCAGAAAAAACATGCTGACTAAAAACTTGTTCTACTTCAAGATCCCAAGCTAGATAAATAGCAGGATTAAATCTACCCTCAAATGACGGTAAAGAGCTAACCTGGCCATGTGCTTGTGTGTGTTGTCCCAACTCTCGTGATGGTGAAAATGTGTTCATCGTCCAAGAACTTTTATCTCTGAAACCTGTCATGATTAGTAGAAACAAGAAACAAAATTCGAGAATAATGTTCCTATGAACTACTAGGATATGGTTGTAAAGTGCTCACAGTAAAGCAAATATCAATATCTTACAAGTTCTTACCATGCGGCAGGTGGTGACAGGCAACCAGCGGTGTCAAGTAACTCTGAAGATTGTGTAAAGCTATTGCCAGGGGAACGTACGCATACACGGTGTAGAAATATGTGGAGCTGGGTTGGCTATATATGGTAGCAAAATTTTTTTAGCAATAATCAATTCAAAGATGCAATGTTGAATAAACGCTCAACGGCGGTACTGTGCTGGTCCTAGGCTAGACCGGACTAGAGACGCGAGCCTAGAACACTAATGAGGTCACGGCGTAGCACAACTAGCATCAATGAAGGATACTAAGTAGCTCTTGACAGCAAGATAGAAGTGAAGATCACAACGGTAGTGAAGATAATGATGAAAAACAACTACCAAGCAGGACATACAACAACTCTCTCTCCAACTTTCCTCTTGAAAAATTTGAGCCAATTTTCTGATAAATTCTTTCAAAGAATGCCACTAACTCAAGCTTTCCAATGCAAAAAGAATCACTCAATTCCGAGTTGATATGAGGATTCAAAGAATTCTAAAACTGGCCTGAAAAATTGGAACAAGCTGTGTTCACGAACTTCAGAGGGCAAAAAGACCTATTTAGAAGCCGATTTTGAGGTGTCAAATAATGAACTAGCTTCTACAACTATTTAGATGGGGCTCGTTGCTAGCTTCAATTTGAGTACTCACGGAGCCAAAACGGACTTCGTATGAGAAAGATACACCTGTTTTACTGAACAGTGCGCAAAACATATTCCAATTCGAATTCAGGTACGAGATTGATTCAAGATAGATCCTTTTTTTTTCTCACGCTTTTTTTTTCTTTTTCTTCTCTCTCTTTTTCTTTTTTTTCTTTCCTTTTTTCTCTCTTTTTTTTCTCTCTTTTTTTTCTCCCTCTTTCCAAGACAAACTAGATAAGATGCAGATTGGATCAGGCGAAGATGTGAATGACCTCAACTATGATTATGACAATGAACAGCGCGTAGCACGTGGTGGAAATTAATAGATGGGATGGTGGACAGCGGAAGGGATAATGATGCAGCGGCGGCGTGACTAATGTGAACAGAACTCGAAACTCTAAGGGAACTAGACACTAAGACCAGCAACTGACACGATGATGCAACCGATAATTCAACTATGCAAGCAATGAATAGAAAATTGCAAAGGCTCAGACTGGCTTGGATAAAGGATGAATAGATCTAACTTTTTTTTGTGGCTTTTTCATGGACTGTAGGTACGAATGACATATGCGATCTAAACTATGAAAAACTGTAAAAATCTCACCGAGCAACCTGAAAACTGATACCACTTGATAGAGGCGAGGTGTCCCGATCTTTCGATGAGATGATAACTATCGATTTGGTGGAGCGACTTTGACGATCCGACTACAAGCGTGCACGACGTTGCGCCTTAGCAATCGCTAAACCAACTCCGAGAGGTTATTGACCACGCCGAGCACAATCAACGACCACGAAGGTCTATTCCTGCAAGCAATCGAAGAACAAGCAAGAATATAATAAAAGCAATCTGAATATTGCGAGTATGTATGAAGTATTGATAAAGGTGGGGATCCGTAGGCGGTGTTGGTCTGGTCGTTGGACACAAACGAAGTACACGAAGTTGCAATGGCTAACTTTTAACTAAACAAATCCCAAGGAAAAAGCTACTAGATGGATCTACTTATATAGGAGCAAGGGGTGGCGGCCAAGGAGGAGGGAGGACGTCCCAAGGCAGCCTAAAACTAACCCTACGTCGTACAAGGCCAATGGGCCCAAGTGGAGGTGACGTAACACCTTTGGACTTGTAGTTTGACTCGGATTCTGGTGCAGCGTCAGATTGTTTCGTCCATAACTCAACGCTCCGGACGGATTTTAAGGTGATTCCAACTGTGCTAGAAAGAGCATGAAATCTATTTTCCAACAAAAAAAGAATCACCCAATTCGGAGTTCGTATGAAAAAGTTGTTGGCATTTTGAGTCAGGTATGTCTGTGCAGTCCGAATCTGAGTCAAAACGTGAGAGACTTGGACTCTATATTCTCTTGGGCCAAAAGTGACGTGAGAGAGCTTTTTGAACAGTAAATAAACATCTCTTTATTCCTTATCTTCATATGTGGATTGTACAAATGTCCCATACACCTGCAATTAGACAAAACACAAAAGTGTGTGAAGTATTTTTGTTCTGGATAACATAAATAGATTATTGAATAGTTTGCACTAGAAATCACCTGACAAATATGCATGTATGCAATATTTTTGGTCATATCCAAGGTAGTCATGTCCTCATCATGATAGTACCGCTTGAGCGGTAGTACCGCTTGCTTTGGGCGGTAGTACCGCCCTTTCTGGACTGGGCAAGTCCTTTTTCTTCCGTCTTCGCTTCCATGCTTCCCTTGCGGACGGTGTAGGCGTTCCTTGGCGCTTGCACTCCTCCTCGTCGTGCGTGAAGCTCCGACAATACCTATGCATGCACACGAGTGGAGTGTCAAGTAGTATACCATCCTCAAAGGGGTCAAGTGAACACGTGTAAAGGAGAAGATTCACCTTTATGTATGAGAAGTAGAGGTCGCACGTGTCACTTGCCAAACGGACTCTTGACATGGTGATGTCCGTAGGATGCTCCGCATCATTATGTATCCTTGGGTCTTGGAGAGTAGTCGGAGTGTACATGGGGATGAACATGGGATGCTCCGCATCAGAGTCCGTGCGGCAAGATAGTGCGTGGCAAGACACAAGATGCTTATCCAAAAGAAGTAGAATGAGATGTAAAGCATTCATGGGATAATTAGCATAGTGCACAAAGCAACAAATTCTACCATTGTGCAACATGATGTCATAATGGGATGGTGCATCAAAAGCATGAACATGGCAATGGATGCTCAATATGTATATGTTATCATGCAATTGATGGTGGGCACTATGATCATGATGTATGAATATGACATCAAGGAAGATCACAACAAATTTGCTAAGGAAGTGAACAAGCTCATATATCATGGGTGACATGGTAATACAAGATGCAACAAGGCAATCATAATGTGAGTCAATCGATGCATAGGGTGCAAACTTGTGGTGAGTATGATATGTCCATCGAGCATGACATATATGAGCACAATCAACAAATATGGATGTGGGAGTGCAAGGTGTCAAAGGAGTGTTGATGTACCAATGCTCGATGTCGTGGCATGAGTGGAATTTCGAAGGTGCATCCAATAAGTGCGAGCGCTCCTCAATGTGAAGGTCCATGTAGCCAATCTCCAATGTCGCTCCTCCGGTCGCGAGATGTATCATGTAGACAACAAGAAAGAAACAACAATGAAAGAGTGACCCATCCAATATGCATACTTGAGGGTGGCTCAAAGGGAAGGAGTTCACCTTATGAATGTTCCCGAAGATGTTGGAGTTGCACATCTTGTATGCCTTCACATAACCAAGTTGTCTCACAACGCCACCGCCTTGTGAATCCTCCAAAATGAAAGAACATGACAAACACTCAGAAAAACAAATGAGGTTAGCGGAAACGCAAAACCTATCATTCGAGTGGTAAGATACCCAACAAGTGTATGCATCATGCTCATCATAAGAAAGTACAAGGGATTGTCTCATAGTATGGAGGCATAAGATGCAAGAACAACCAAGTGCAATAGGCTCAAGCAAACAAGCATGCATCACAAGTAAAGTGTCCAAGTCTCCAAGATCAATAAGCATAGCAAGTTGGGACTCAATACAAGGTGATATGAGAGATGCAACTAATGAAGACAAGAGGCAATAATCATGACAAATCAAGTGAGAGGCATCAACATCTATGTCATCAACCCAAGAAAGCAAGTAATAGTGGAACATGGGTGATGCAACATAGCAAGCAATCATAGCGATCAAGTCAAGCAAGCTAGTAGTGCGAAGATGCAACATACTAGAAGGAATCATGGCAAGCATGTCGTGTGTGCAAATAATGGGCATGAATAATTCACATGTCATAACACAAGCATGAAAGCAAGATATGAGTAAAATGTCATCAATGTATTGGCGAGAGACCATATGTAAATAGCAATGGGACATCATGACTCTCCCAACACAACAAGCATCAATAGCATGGGGCACATGATAAACATGGCAAAAGCAACAAGGATCTCCACCAAGCATGCAAATACACATAGAAGTATCATAATGGTGAATCATGGGTAGATGCAAGCAAGGGTCACAATTGCATGGCAAAGGCATGTAAAGAGGCATAACATGCAAAGTGAACACGATAGTGTGGGCATAAGGTGACAAGTGGTAAATAGCACATAGCCATGTGAGAGCCAAGTAAAAGAGATGCGCATAGTCGATGCGCGAAGAGAACGGTGGTAAGCATAGTCCACGGGATCCCAAGTCATCGTTGCTCTCGAGAGCTCGTTTCGTCAACTCCTGGGATTGAGAGGTTGACGAGTATACATGAGTACCTACACAAAACAAAGACAAAGGGAAAATTGTGTGTGCGTGGTAGATGTACACATCATCCATCATGATGCGCACGTGCGTGTGTTTGTTAGCACTAAATAGCCAATGCTTAAATAAATGAGATGCGTGATATAGAAACATGTCATCCATCATGATAGGTTTGTTATTATGTTGATAGAGGCGGAGGTGTCCCGTCTTTCGATGAGATGGTGGATTTCGCTTTGGTGGAAGTCGACTTTGACGATCCGACTACGAGCGTGCAAGGAAGTCGCGCCTTAGCAATCGTTAAACCAACTCCGAGAGGTTATTGACCACGCCGGAGCACGATCAACCTGACCACGAGGGTCTGTTTCCTGCGAGCAAACGAAGAACAAGCAAGAAACTGAGATTGCAATCTGGATATTGCGAATATAAGATGAAAGCTTTATTGATCAAGGTGGGGTTCTGTGACGCCTTTGTCTGGTCGTTGAACACAAACGAACTACGCGAAGTTGCAGCTATGGCGAACTTTTAATCTAAACAAAACCCAAAGTCGAAACCGTGCCCTAAGGGCTGTATATATGGAGGAAGAGGGGGTGAATTTCGTGGCCCTTGGTGGAGGGGTCCGAAACTAACCCTATCTCTTGTTTCCCCACACATACGGACTCTAAAAATAGCCTATACTTATGTATTTCGAAATTACATGGCCTGGCCCAATAATAAGGTGACGCAGCACCTAGAATAGCCTCTGGACGAAATTTATGAAGTGGCATCTTGTATATTTCGTCCAAGGCTTCATGCACTCATTATGGTGGCTTCAAAGTCCTGAAATCATCACTTGTAACTCCGTTCTTGTCCCCCTTGCGCCTGCCATCATCTCCATGCTTGTTCTTGCTCCAATGTTCATCCTTCTCCAAGCTAGGCCCTTCATTTGTAAGCAAAACAAATGTATCCAATTTAGGCAGCATCATATTCTCATGTACATTAGAATCATTACCAAGAAAGCGAAAGTACACGGTAATTTAGTTGGCGTCTTGTGAGCTCTAGTAATTTGTCCGATGAAAGTATAGCAGCAGGGGCTGTGGGTGTAACAATGGTATTGATGTCCTCATCATCCTCCCTTCTTGAAATGAAGTCGTCCTCGACGGAAGTTCATCTTCCTCACCCAAATATGGCTTCAAATCTGAAATGTTAAAAGTGGGACTAACCCCAAAATCTGCAGGCAGCTCAAGTTTATATGCATTATCATTTACTTTCTCCAACACCTTAAAGGGACAAGCAGCACGTGGAATTAGCTTTGATTTGCGCAAATCAGGAAATCTATCCTTACGCAAATGTAACCAAACAAGATCTCCAGGTGCAAACACAACATGTTTTCTACCCTTATCTCCAGCAAGTTTATATTTAGCATTCATACGCTCAATGTTTTCCTTAGTTAACTCATGCATTTTTAAAATCAATTCAGCACGTTCTTTAGCATCAAAATTAACCTTCTCCGAAGATGGAAGAGGCAACAAATCAATAGGTGCACGAGGTAGGAAACCATACACAACTTCAAAAGGGCACATCTTAGTAGTAGAATGCAATGAACGATTATAGGCAAATTCAATATGAGGCAAGCATTCCTCCCACATTTTCTTATTATTCTTTAGAACAGCCCTAAGCATAGTAGACAATGTTCTATTGACTACTTCAGTTTGTCCATTAGTTTTGGGGTGACAAGTAGTACTAAAAAGCAGTTTAGTCCCCAACTTAGCCCATAAACATCTCCAAAAGTGGCTAAGAAATTTAGTATCACGATCTGAAACAATAGTATTTGACACACCATGCAAGCGAATAATTTCACGGAAGAACAAATCAGCAACATTAACAGCATCATCGCTTTTATGACATGGTATAAAGTGTGCCATTTTCGAGAATCTATCCACGACAACAAATATGCTATCCCTCCCCTTCTTTGTTCTAGGTAAACCTAAAACAAAGTTGATGTAGGGTGGAACCCTAATTCGTCGATCTTTCACGTTTGGAGGGGATCCTACGGAGGGAACACGAAGAACACGCGGAAGCACGCGGGAAAACACGGGGAAAACGAGAGAGAATCACTCAACCAACAAGGAATCGATCACACAAGTGCTAGATCAACATACACACACGAGATCCACAAGATACATAGTCAACTAGGGTAAGGATACAAAGGAACCGTTCATCTCCCGGAGGAGGCCTTGAATCCACGAGGGGATCTTCCCATAAAGGGGTCTTGTATCCGAGAGGATCTTCTCCGAAGAGGCCGCGGTCTCTCACGAGGAGGAGATCCGATAGATGAGCGTAGCTCTATCTCTAACTTGAGCTAAACCAACGCTAACCCTCAAAGTGGGGAGGAGGAGGTCTATTTATAGTGCTAAGCCACGAAGGGGTAAGTGAGGGCGAAGGGTACACGGCCTCGGCCCAAGTCGCGCCTACAAAGGGGTCCGGATGATCCGGATGGTGGCCCGGATGATCCGGTGTCGAAGTCCGGATGATCCGGCGGCCGTCCGGATGATCCGGCCGTCGAGGGCTTCTGTTGTCTTGATTGCATTTACCGGACGATCCGGGAGGGTCCGGATGATCCGGACGGCGGCCGGACGTCCGGCCTATCTTCAACAACCGCTCCATCTTCTTCTTCTCCTTTCTTCCGTCTTCTCTTCCATGCTTGGCCTTGGTCCTTGGATTCTCCTTGGCCATCCTAGTTGTACTGAGTGTATACAAGGTCCACGCATGAGGTAGTAGCCATGTCTCATATGCGGAAAGTGACGGTTCGAAGAGGAGTGAATTCACCTTGTGTCCGATGGCGCATAGTCGAGGTCTCATCTTATGTATCCTTGGGGTTTGGAGAGTAGTCGGAGTGTACATGGGGATGAACGTGGGATGCTCCGCATCATATCCCCCCCCCTTGGGAAAGATCCGACCTCGGATCGTGATCCTCATCACCATGGAAGCGGTTGTCGTGAGCGGACTTGTAGTTGGACGAAGTTGAAGGCATGGTGCAATCCGCGTAGTCAAGGTGTCGCGGAGTGATAGACATGCAAAAAGAGCAATCACGAGCAACACTCGGAAATACAATGGTTAGCGCACACAAAGTGTCCATCATGTAAGAATGAGTCCGTGCGGCAAGATTGGTTGTGACAAAGCGCATGAAGCTTATCAAGATGATCTAGAATGAGATGCAAAGCATTCAATGGAGGAAATGCAATCATTGTGCACACAAATGTGTTGTAAATATGATCAATGCAACCACGGTGCAAAATGATGTCATAGTGAGACGGTTTATCAATAGCATGAATATGGCAATGGATGCTCCATATGTATATGTTATCATGCAATTGATGATGGGCAATATGATCATGATGTATGAATATGCCATCAAGGAAGATCACAACAAATTTGCTAAGGATGTGAACAAGCTCATATATCATGGATGACATGGAGATAGATGCAACAAGGCAAGCACAATGTGAGTCAATCCATGCATGGGGTGCAAACTTGTGGTGAGCATGATATGTCCATCGAGCATGACATGTATGAGCACAATCAACAAATATGGAGGTGTTGGTGTACCAAAGCTCATTGTCGAGGTATGAGTGGAATTCCGAAGGTGCATCCAATAAGTGTGAGCGCTCCTCAATGTGAAGGTCCATGTAGCCAATCTCCAATGTCGCTCCTCCGATCACGAGATGTATCATGTAGACAACAAGAAGGAAACAACAATGAAAGAGTGACCCATCCAATATGCATATTTGAGGATTGCTTAAAGAGAAGGAGTTCA
Source organism: Aegilops speltoides (assembly GCA_021437245.1). NCBI lineage: Eukaryota > Viridiplantae > Streptophyta > Magnoliopsida > Poales > Poaceae > Aegilops > Aegilops speltoides. Next base: position 63,971 of record JAHHZJ010003420.1, read on the forward strand.
CCTTTATGAGAATGTCGAAAATGTTGGTGTCGCACATCATGTATGCCTTCACATAACCAATATGTCGCATAACGGCATCGCCTTGTGAAACCTCCAAAATGAAAGGACATGACAAACACTCGGAAAAACAAATGAGGTTAGCGGAAATGCAAAACCTATCATTCGTGTGGTAAGATACCGAACAAGTGTATGCATCATGCTCATCATAAGAAAGTACAAGGGAGCATTTTAAAGTATGGAGGCATATGATGTAAGAACATCCAAATACAAGAGGCTCAATCAAACAAGCATGCATCACAAGTATAGTGTCCAAGTCTCCGAGATCAATAAGCATAGCAAGTTGGCACTCAATACAAGGTGATATGAGAGATGCAACTAATGGAGACAAGAGGCTATGATCATGACAAATCAAGTGAGAGGCCTCAACATCTATGTCATCAACCCAAGAAAGCAAGTAATAGTGGAACATGGGTGATGCAACATAGCAAGCAATCATAGCAATCAAGTTAAGCAAGCTAGTAGTGCAAAGATGCAACGTACTAGAAGGAATCATGGCGAGCATGTCATTGGTGCAAATAGTGTGCATGAATAATTCACATGACATAGCACAAGCATGAAAGCAAGATATGAGAAAAATAGCATGAATATCTTGGTGAGAAGCCATATGTAAATAGCAATAAGGCAGCATGACTCTCCCAACACAACAAGCATCAATAGTATGGGGCACATGATAAACATGGTAATAGCAACAAGGATCTCCACCAAGCATGCAAATACACATAGGGATATCATAATGGTTCATCATGGGTAAATGCATGCAAGGGTCACAATTGCATGGCAAAGGCATAGAAGCAAGCATAGCATGCAAAGTGAACACGGTAAAATGAGCATAAGGTGATAAGTGGTAAATGGCCCATAGCCGTGTGAGAGCCAAGTAGAAGAGATGCGCGTAGTCCTTGCACGAAGGGAACGGTGGTAAGGATAGTCCATGGGATCCCAAGTCGTCATTGCTCTCAAGAGCTCGTTTCGTCAACTCTTGGGATTGAGAGGTTGACGAGTATACATGAGTACCTACACAAAACAAAGACAACGGGAAAATTGTGTGTGCATGGTAGATGTACACATCATCCATCATGATGCGCACGTGCGTGTATTTGTTAGCACAAAATATCCAATGCTCAAATAAATGAGATGCGTGATATAGAAACATGTCATCCATCAGGAGAGGTTTGTTATTATGTATATCATAATGGAGACTCAAATTGTGTAATACATCATGAGAAATATCTAGATCATTGTTATTCATGGAATGCATATGGTGCATAGTATCATGGGAATCATGCAAAGTATGAAATGCATCAAGATCTCCTAATATGTATGAGGAAACTATGGGGGTCTCCTCATGAGCATGAGTAGCAACATCACATGATGAGGACATCAATACCATTGTTACACCCACAGCCCCTGCTGCTATACATACTGGACCAATTACTAGAGCTCGCGCACGCCAACTAAATTACCAGGTACTTTCGTTTCTTGGTAATGATTCTAATGTTCATGAGAATATGATGCTGCCTAAATTGGATACATTTGTTTTGCTTACAAATGAAGGGCCTAGCTTGGAGAAGGATGAACATTGGAGCAAGAACAAGCATGGAGATGATGGCATGCAAGGGGACAAGAATGGAGTTACAAGTGATGATTTCAGGACTTTGAAGCCACCATAATGAGTGCATGAAGCCTTGGACGAAATATACAAGATGCCACTTCATAAATTTCGTCCAGAGGCTATTCTAGGTCTCTCGTCACCTTATTATTGGGCCAGCCCATGTAATTTCGAAATACATTAGTATAGGCTATTTTTAGAGTCCGTATGTGTGGGAAACAAGAGATAGGGTTAGTTTGGACCCCTCCACCAAGGGCCACGAAATTCTCCCCTCTTCCTCCATATATACAGCCCTTAGGGCACCGTTTAGACTTTGGGTTTTGTTTAGATCAAAAGTTCGCCATAGCTGCAACCGCGTGCCGTTTGTGTTCAACGACCGGACAAAGGCGTCCAGAACCCCACCTTGATCAATAAAGCTTTCATCTTATATTCACAATATCCAGATTGCAATCTCAGTTTCTTGCTTGTTCTTCATTTGCTCGCAGGAAATAGACCCTCGTGGTCGAGTTGATCGTGCTCGGCGTGGTCAATAACCTCTCGGAGTTGGTTTAGCGATTGCTAAAGCGCGGCGTCCTCGCACGACTTCGTAGTCGGATCGTCAAAGTCGACTTCCACCAAAGCGAAATCCACCATCTCATCGAAGGCGGGACACCTTTGCCTCTATCAAGTGGTATCGAGCCAGGTTGCTCGGTGAGATTTCTGATTTTCGTAGTTTAGATCGAGTCTGTTCTTCATACCTACAGTCCACGAAAAAGCCAAAAAAATTAGGGTTAGGTCATCATATCCGAACCAATCGAGCCTTTGCATAATCTTTTTCGTATTTGCGTTGTTGAATTTGCGGTTGCATCGTCGTGTCTAGTTGCTGGTCTTAGAGTCTAGTCTTTTAGAGTTTGAGTTACGGTCATAAGTTGTCACGCCGCCGCGACTGCATTATCATCGCCCTGCCATCTACCACCACCGCTTATCCGCCACCGCTTCGAATCCGTATCCATATACCACCACCGCTGCCATATACCACCACCGTTGCCATATACCACCACCATATATCCACCACCAATCCGAGTTCCTTGCATATTAGATTTGTTTTCGGGATCCATCTAATTCTGAGTAGGTTTCGGATTCCAGCAATCTTTTGCCGTCCGTAGAAGAGGTTGGTTTCCAAAAAAAAAATTCCAAAAACGCACGGGACAAAAAAATTTTTGGCTATCCTATTTTTAGGTGTTTCTAAGCGTATTGAGACAGTCGCCGTTATAGAAAGTTTTTTTTGACCCGTTTCCAGTTTTTGGGTCCAGGCAGTCGAAAAAAAATAAAAAATTTGGTGATTTTCAGTTTGACCTGGGAAGAGTTTTGAGACACTCGCCATTATAGTGATTTTTCGCCAAAAAAAAAAGCAGCGCAAAAAAAAAGAGCGAAAAAATAAATTTCAGAGTGTGCTCCTCCCTTGTTTACGTGCAGCGCCGTGATTTTGTTAGTGTTCTAGGCTCGCGTCTCTAGCACGGTCTAGCCTAGGACCAACCTGATCTGCGTCGTTGAGCGTTTATTCAACTTTGCATCTCTGAATTGATTATTCTGACCTTTTTGCTACCATATTATAAGCCTTCCCAGCTCCACATACATCTCGTCGTGCGTTTGATTCTCCCTGGTAACCGCTATAGCCAAGCTTTGAGAGTTTTGACTACAACGGTTGCCGATCACCCCTTCTTCTTTGGGTAAGAACTGGTAAGAATTTGAGATTTGCTTGACGGATTTGTGACTGTCCACCACACCACCACCACCACTTCCTAGTAGTCTGTGAGGATCATATTCTTGTGTGTTTCTATTGCTGCTAACCATGGCAGGATCACAAGCCGATGAGGCTGATTGGGAGAACTGACGAACAAACAGCTACATGATAAGTTTCAGCAAATGATTATTGGACAGGTGCAAGGCGTGCTAAACAGATTTGACGAGGCCATGGAGAAGATAGATGGCATTGAGAAGGCGTTTGAAACAAAGCTTGATAGCAAGTTTGATGAATTGCTCGCGTTTTCCACAACCACCGCCGGCTGCACCTATCGCACCTCTGCAACGACAACAACTTCGCCCTTCCGAATCGGTATGGACGAGCTCGGCGTGTTCCTATTGAGCCAGGACAAAATTCTGGTGCAGCTGCTACTGCTGTTGGTACTTCTTTGGCTCCTCACTCTGCTGCTGGTGGTACCGAGGAGGATGATGAGTATGTGGACGATTATGAGGATGAGGTTGATCAACATCGAACTACGTGCAACCACCAGCACCACAACCACCGGTCGTCCACATGCAAATAATGGCAATATTAGGGCTCCCCTCAGTGCGAGATCATGACCATCTCCCTAAACTGAAATTGAATATTCCACCATTTGAGGGTAGATATGTTCTGATATATATCTTACTTGGGAGTTAGAAACTGAACAACGATTTACATGTTTACAATATCACGAGGAGAGCGTGTTCCTGCTGTTGTTTGTGCTTTCACTAGCTTTGCATGTGTTTGGTGGTCGAACATTGTAGATTATATCCTGTTCCAGCTACTTGGGCTGCTTTGAAAACTGCTATGCGTACTCGTTGGGTTCCACCATATTATCAACGTGAATTACTTCAAAAATTGCAGCGCTTAAGACAAGGAAAAACTCGTAGAAGAATATTATCGGGAATTACAAACGGCTTGATTAGATGTGGTATTGTTGAGGAGAATGAAGCTATGCTTGCACGTTTTTGGGTGGATTAAATAGAGATTCAGACCATTCTAGACTATAAGGATTATAATAATATCACTCGTTTATTCCATCTTGCTTGTAAAGCTGAGCGTGAAGTCAGGATCGGCGGGCATTGGCGGCGCACTAACTTTTCTGCAGGTCGACCTTCATCATGGACACCACGTGCATCATCTACTTCCTTTGCACCATCACCTCTTTCGGTGCCACCTCCAACCGTGATACAAGAAAGAGGCACAACCACCACTATCGCCAAGAGCACACTGCCGGGCCTGCACAGAGCTCTTCTTCTTCCATGGCGTCAACAGGGCACACAAGTGATATTATTTGTCGTCGTTGTAGGGAAGAGGACATTTCTTGAGAGAATGCAAATCTCAGCGTGTGATGATTGCTCACGAGGATGGTGGGTATGAATCCGCTAGTGACTATGATGAGGAGACTTTGGCTCTTATTACACATGAGGAACACGGTGGAGATGATTACGATCATGAGACACAATACATGGCTCTTGAAGATCTTGTGGTATGAATGTTTAGTTGCTCAACGTGTTTTGAGTGTGCAGGTTACACAAGCTGAGCAAAATCAGAGGCATAATTTGTTCCATACAAAGGGAGTTGTGAAGGAGCGTTCTATTAGCGTCATCATAGATGGAGGAGCTGCAACAACTTGGCTAGCATGGAGATGGTGGAGAAGCTATCTCTCACCACAAGACCACATCCACATCCTTACTACATCCAATGGTTCAACAACAGCGGCAAGGTGAAGGTAACACGTCTTGTTAGTGTGCATTTTAGTATCTCTACATATGCTGATTATGTTGATTGTGATGTGGTACCTATGCAAGCATGTTCCTTGTTACTTGGTAGACCATGGCAATTTGATAAAAATTCATACACCATGGTAGAAACAATCAGTATACTCTTGTTCATAAGGATAAAAATATTACTTTGCTTCTTATGACTCTGAGTCCATTTTGAAAGATGATATTAATAGAGCTAATAAAGCAAAACAGGAGAAAAATAAGAGTGAAAATCAGATTGTGGCAAAAGAACTTGAGCAACACATGAAGCCTAATAATAAACCATCTCTGTTGCTACGAAATTAAATTGAAAAGTGCATGTTTACTTGCCACCAAATCTGATATTGATGAGCTAGATTTTAGCAAATCTATTTGCTATGCTTTTGTGTGCAAAGAGGCATTATTTTCATTCGAGGGCGTGCCTTCCTCTTTGCCCCTGCTGTCACTAACATTTTGCGGGAGTTCACGGCGTCTTTCCACAAGGCGTGCCACCGGATTACCACCTATTCAAGGGATTGAGCATCAAATTGACTTAATTCGGTGCATCATTACCCAACCGTGCACCATACTGTACCAATCCAGAGGAGGCGAAGGAGATTATCGTCAAATACAGGAGCTGCTCGACAAAGGTTATATCGTGAATCCCTTAGTCCTTGTCTTTGTTCCTATTATTCTAGTGCCAAAAAGGATGGTACGTCACGTATGTGTGTTGATTGTAGAGGCATCAATAATATTACTATTCGTTATCGTCACCCTATTCCTAGGCTAGATGATATGCTTGATGAATTGAGTGGCTCTACAATATTCTCCAAAGTTGATTTGCGTAGTGGATATCATCAAATTCGTATGAAATTGGGAGATGAATGGAAAACAGCATTTAAAACTAAGTTTGGATTATATGAGTGGTTAGTCATGCCTTTTGGGTTAACTAATGCACCTAGTACTTTCATGAGATTAATGAACGAAGTTTTACGTGCTTTCATTGGACAATTTGTGGTAGTCTATTTTGATGATATACTGATTTATAGCAAATCTTTGGAAGAACATTTGGAACATTTACGTGCTGTTTTTAATGCTCTACGTGATGCACGTTTGTTTGGTAACCTTGGGAAGTGCACCTTTTGCACCGACCGAGTATCTTTTCTTGGCTATGTTGTTACTCCACAGGGAATTGAAGTTGATAAAGCCAAGATTGAAGCTATTGAGAGTTGGCCAAGCCCAAAACGGTCACACAAGTGAGGAGTTTCCTTGGCCTCGCTGGTTTCTATAGGCGTTTTGTGAGAGATTTCAGCACCATTGCTGCACCTCTCAACGAGCTTACAAAGAAGGATGTGCCTTTTGTTTGGGGTACCGCACAGGAAGAAGCCTTCACGGTATTGAAAGCTAAGTTGACACATGCTCCTTTACTCCAACTTCCTGATTTTAATAAGACTTTTGAGCTTGAATGTGATGCTAGTGGAATTGGATTAGGAGGTGTGTTATTACAAGATGGCAAACCTGTTGCATACTTTTACGAAAAATTGAGTGGGCCTAGTCTGAATTACTCTACTTATGATAAAGAATTATATGCTCTTGTTCGGACTTTAGAAACATGGCAACATTATTTATGGCCCAAAGAATTTGTTATACATTCTGATCATGAATCTTTGAAACATATTAAAAGTCAAGCTAAATTGAATCGTAGACATGCTAAATGGGTTGAATTCATTGAGACTTTCCTTATGTCATTAAACACAAGAAGGGTAAAGAAAATGTTATTCTTGATGCATTGTCTCGTCGCTATACTATGCTTTCACAACTTGACTTCAAAATATTTGGTTTGGAGACCATCAAAGATCAATATGTGCATGATGCTGATTTTAAAGATGTATTGCAGAATTGTAAAGAAGGAAGAACATGGAACAAGTTTGTCGTTAATGATGGATTTGTGTTCCGTGCTAACAAGCTATGCATTCCAGCTAGCTCCGTTCGTCTTTTGTTGTTGCAGGAGGCGCATGGAGGACTAATGGGACACTTTGGCGTGAAGAAGACGGAGGACGTACTTGCTACACATTTCTTTTGGCCAAAGATGAGACGGGATGTTGAGCGTTTTATTGCTCGCTGCACTACATGTCAAAAAGCTAAGTCACGACACAATCCTCATGGTTTATATATGCCTTTGCCTGTACCTAGTGTTCCTTGGGAGGATATATCTATGGACTTTGTTTTAGGTTTACCTAGAACAAAGAAGGGGAAGGATAGCATATTTGTTGTCGTGGATAGATTCTCGAAAATGGCACGCTTTATACCATGTCATAAAAGCGATGATCTTTGTCAATGTTGCTGATTTGTTCTTTCGTGAAATTATTCGCTTGCATGGTGTGCCAAATACTATTGTTTCAGATCGTGATACTAAATTTCTTAGCCACTTTTGGAGATGTTTATGGGCTAAGTTGGGGACTAAACTGCTTTTAGTACTACTTGTCACCCCAAACTGATGGACAAACTGAAGTAGTCAATAGAACATTGTCTACTATGCTTAGGGCTGTTCTAAAGAAAAATAAGAAAATGTGGGAGGAATGCTTGCCTCATATTGAATTTGCTTATAATCGTTCATTGCATTCTACTACTAAGTTGTGCCCTTTTGAAGTTGTGTATGGTTTCCTACCTCGTGCACCTATTGATTTGTTGCCTCTTCCATCTTCAGAGAAGGTTAATTTTGATGCTAAAGAACGTCTGAGTTGATTTTAAAAATGCATGAGTTAACTAAGGAAAACATTGAGCGTATGAATGCTAAATATAAACTTCTGGAGATAAGGGTAGAAAACATGTTGTGTTTGCACTGGAGATCTTGTTTGGTTACATTTGCGTAAGGATAGATTTCTGATTTGCATAAATCAAAGCTAATGCCACGTCTTGCTGGTCCCTTTAAGGTGTTGGAGAAAGTAAATGATAAACTTGAGCTGCTGCAGATTTTGGGGTTAGTCCCACTTTTAACATTGCAGATTTGAAGCCATATTTGGGTGAGGAAGATGAACT
>JAHHZJ010003421.1:0-109550 GCA_021437245.1 Aegilops speltoides
AACAACATCGTTGTTCCCTTTGTCATCGGTATGTTACTTGCGAGATTCGATCGTCGGTATCAATACCTAGTTCAATCTAGTTACCAGCAAGTCTCTTTACTCGTTCTATAATACATCATCTCAACTAACTCATTAGTTGTAATGCTTACAAGGCTTAAGTGATGTGCATTACAGAGGGCAGAGATACCTCTCCAGGCAATCGGAGTGACAAATCCTAATCTCGAAATCGCCAACCCAACATACGCCTTTGGAGACACACTGTAGTACTCCTTTATAATCACCCGATTACGTTGTGGCGTTTGGTAGTACCAAAGTGTTCCTCCGCAAGCGGGGTTGCATAATCTCATAGTTATAGGAACATGTATAAGTCATGGATAAAAGCAATAGCAACATACTAAGCGATCGGTGCTAAGCTAATGGAATGGGTCATGTCAATCAGATCATTCAACTAATGATGTGACCTTGTTAATCAAATAACAACTCCTTGTTCATGGTAGGAAACATAACCATCTTTGATTAACAAGCTAGTCAAGTAGAGGCATACTAGTGACACTATGTTTGTCTATGTATTCACACATGTATTATGTTTCAGGTTAATACAATTCTAGCATGAATAATAAACATTTATCATGAAATAAGAAATAAATAATAACTTTATTATTGCCTCTAGGGCATATTTCCTTCAACTTGATCTTGACGGGCCGCGAGCCACAGCCAGCGCGCGCCTTGTGACAGCAGGCATGATCTAGCTCTACCACGAGCAGTGCCTTGGTGGCGCTGCGGATCCGCTTGACCATTAGCCGGAGCCGTCGCCCGGATCGAGGCGGTGGATGAAGCGCCGCCCAGGGGCTTTAACATCCCGGCGATGGGCGAACACTAATCTTGTCCCTACGAAACTTCGTGATTCCGGCGCGGACTCCTTGCGGACTCCAGAACCTCCGCGCCCTACCTGTCGATCCGGATTAGGCGCGGTTATAAATTCACCGCCGCGGACATCTTCAATACTACGCCTTTCGGCGATATCCTGAATTCACTAAAGCATCTCTCGTTATCGGAGAGTCTGGCGGACTATGGCGGGATGGTTGAAGTATGGGCGACAAAGAAATTGAGAACCACCACCACCCACTTTGTAGCCAGCGTCGGCGATCTAACCGACATGCTGAACTACGACTCGAACATCGGCGCTATGGGCGGCGATGGGAGGCGAACAAAAACAAAGCTTATAAAGCGCGGGAGGACCACCTCGTCGCATGACATTTATATGGTGGACACCCCAAAGGAAGCGATAACGAGGACCAGCGGGCGCGGCGAAAATGACCCGCCGATAAGCGATCAAAAGCGGCCTGAGCGCCGCCCTAAGTCCGCCTCGGCGACAACCGCGCGCAAGGCCCCTTGATCTGGCGGGGCTCACAAGCGGACAGCGAACATGCGGATAAGCAACCGTCCGAACATGGCGAGTCGAGATAATCAGTCGAGCCGGTGAAAACAACAGCGGGACGACCTCATACTGAACGTCGGCGGAGAGCAGAACGCCGGAAAAGACTCGTCGATCTGCAAGAAGCTGAAGAAGGAAAAATGGAGGCTCAAAACAGCGGAAGACACACTCGAGAATGAGATGGAGCAAAGTGCTCAAAACCCTTGAATAAAATGCGGCAATGGCCGTAATCAAGAAACTACCGGCGCAAGCTGCTACGAGTCGACGAGGAGGTCATAGAGCCTCCACCGTCCAAAAATAAAGGGCTGCTGGTTGGATAGAGCGGCGGATGATAGGCCAAATTCATTGCGGCGCACACATAAACCTACCAGCGACCTTGGAAGGATAGATGGCCCAGCCAGTCCATCTGAGCCAGCGAAGGCCCCAAGAAGCAAGGCAACCGTCAATTGTCCGATGATGGCGGCACACACAAATCTGGCGCCGCACACCACTATGCTTCACCGATGAGGTCTTTGGACCATGTATTCAGCAGGATTTAAACCCATAAACATAGAGGCCTACGATGGAACAACAGAACACGGAGTGCGGATGAAGATTATATCTGCATATACACATGGCGGAGGAGGCGATCTCCGCCATAAAATACCTACCCTCAAGCTCAAAGGGCCAGCCCGTCATTGGCTTAAAAGCCTACGAGAAAACTCTTGTTGGAAGTTGGGAAGAGCTCGAGGATGCGTTTAGAGCAAATTTTCAAGGGACTTCGTCCGCCCTCCGGATCTGAGCGATCTAAGTCATATAACTCAACAGCCGGAGAGTCGACGAAAATTCAGAGCAGGTTCCTTACCAAAAAGAACCAAATAGTCGACTATCCAGGATGCGAAGCCTTAGCAGCTTTCAAGCATAATGTCCGAGGCGAATGGCTTGCCGGCACCTCGGCCAAGAGAAAGCAGGGACAATGTCGCACTAACAAACCTCATGACCCGCTTACGTGCGGGAGAAGATAGGCTAGCTAGCAAGATGCAGCACCAGCGACCCAAGTACATCGAGATAAGAGATGGAAAGCGGAAAATCACGGCGCGAAAAAAAGCGGCGGAATAAAGAAAAAGCCAAAAACGCGGCGGTCAGCGCCCGGATTCAAAAGCTTCAGCGGCCCAACAACAAAACACAACCTCTTAAGGATAGCGGTGGCGAATCGTCCAACAAACAAGATTTTGGGTCGGATATGTCAAATCCACAGTACCCGGAAGGCACGCAAATCACACCCACGAGGATTGTTGGGTTTTAAACAGTCCGGCCGACTAAATGCGAACACAAAGGGGCTCGGCGCGTCAGCGAAGAAGATAAACCCAACCAGCGAGCAGGAAAACAAAGACTTTCCCACAAAGGGTCAAAGCAGTAAACTCGCCGTGTGATAATACGGAAAAACAGTGCGGCACTTTCTAAAAAGAGCATCAGCGGTCCAACCAACAAACCCGGAGATCGGATATCAAAGCCAATCACTTTCGACCACGGACTATTCGAAGCGTTGAAGCAGGGGCGGACTCCACGATATTGAATCCCATAATAGGCGGATTACAATTTACTAACGTCCTAATGGGCGGAGGCAGCGACTTAAACCTGCTGTACTCAAACACAATCCGAAGGATGAGGATGAACCCACCAAAATCGAACACAGCCGCACTTCCTTCAAAGGGTGGCGCGAGCCCTTCACGCCAAGTGCACAGGCTCCATATTACTAGAAGTCGTGTTGGGACCACGAACAATTTTAACCTTGAAAATTAATTTTCACATCGTCCCATTTGAAAGTGAATATCAAGCACTTTGAATTGAAAACTTTTGTCGCTTCAGCGCCATACCGCATTCGCGTCTCTTACACTCAAGATGCGGTCAGCGTGGCGTCATTTTAGTCACGAGTCATAAAGACCCGGACTCGGATAAACGAATCCGGCCTCGGCGGGCTAGGGCTCCCTAGCCGCATACCTCTTCCACGAGGGCTGCGGCGCTAAACAACAGCGGGTTCATATAAACCCGCCTTAATTATTATATTTCTTCTTTAACACATATTTTTTGCGAATTGTTTTCAAACTAAGCGTTCCTTTCTTTTCTGAGATGAACAACGTGCATACCGTCGAGGATAACGGCTGCGGAACCTGGTATGAGGCGTGCGGTAGGAACCGTTGTGAGATTCTTTTGATTAAGACCTGCGTAAACCTTTTTCTGTCTCTTGTTGTTATTCTCCTTGGTTTCTTCCTATAGCCAAAGAGGGCACGGCGTTTTGGCATCGGCGCGTCGAAGACCATGCATGCACGGACACTAGGGGCTTAGGGCATCATTCGCCCATTATTGTAAAGACCGAACACCTTAGGGAGTGTTTGGCATCTTGAGTTAGGCATTATATGCATCAGCTCGAATCATGTCTTTGGTCAAATGTTGGGTTTGCGGCTCACGTGTTTTGCTGCCTTCGTTCCGTATCACCGGCTAGCGGCACCGGAGAACTCTGCGATTGTCCCCAGTTAATTTGGCGAGCACCTCGATGAAAGCGGCTGTCATCATGATCTGGCGAGTAGTTGGTCGACCACTCGATCGACTACCGGAATGTTTAGAATTCCCGCTTTGTGGAGGACCGTTTCGGTCGAGGCACTCCACGCAGAATTCGGACATGTGCGGTGCCACGAGGCTATCTCGTAGCCCCACCCTCGAGCTCCGGCTAAGTGAAAGTGATTAAGCATTATAGTCGGGATTGCCTCGTTCACTCGCTACCACCTCCTTAAGCAGGACGAGGCGTCGGATTAAGTGTGGCAGCGTTATTTTGTGAACACCCCTTTGCTTGCGTGGGGGCTAAACCGGCGCAATCTTTCAAGTTATACAAATGTATCGTGGCGGCGCCTGGGGAAGTTTTACTACTTGGGGCGCACAAGTATAAAAAGCAGCTATAGCATAATCATCATTTACAAGCTAATCGTTCATTTGAGCGTGACATTTTCGAACAACTGCGGCTCTATTACCGGCGCCACGCCTAACTTCCCGAAATAGTGCTCGGCGGGGGCGGCTTTTGTCCGGCCACAGGCGGCAACAGCGGTGGCATCCATCCGGACAATGCGCCTTCACGGGCAAAGCCATCCGCGCCCTCGATGCGGGCGACGCTTCATCTCCTTTATGTGCGGCACCGCTCAAGGAATTGCTGCGATGGCGAAGTAGCTTATGCGCCTTGGGCCTCTCTGGCGGACATAGGCCGCGATGTTAGTCATGGCAAGTCCGGACAATCTATTTAGCTCGGCCCATTCGGCCGGCGGTCTGTCAGCGAAAGTGGCGGTGCGGACTATGGAATTGAGACGATACATCTCTTAGTCTTGTGATCCTCCGGCTCCGGAAGTGCTCAGCGGCATCGACCGCGCGCGCTAAATCCATATCACGGATCCTCCGGACTCCACAGCCGCTCAAATTGAGCATACTTTCCATCCATAAACGGCGGCAGCGGGAATGGCTTGCCAGGCCACGATATCTCGGCTGGCGCGGTTCCTCCTTCATAGCCGCATTACGAGCGGGCATCCTTGGCCGGCGGTGGCCTTTTCAGGTCTTCCGCTCGATAAGCGCTCCTTTTCAAGAGCCTCATTGCGGTCGGCGGCATCCTTTATTTTCATGGCCAATTCGGCCACCTCGCCCTACTTTGGTGTCGCGGCCCTTTGACTTTCAACTCCTCGGCGCCCTCGAGGCAGCGCGTCACTCCTCCGGGCTTGCTCCTTAGCTCGAGCAAGTTCGTCGAAGGTTCTCCACAGCGGCAGCACCGTCGTACAACAGCATAAAATTTATCGGAGGGCTTTGACCCCTTAAATAAAGCGGCTGCGGAGAACTCATTTACCTTGCGACTTCGTCAAGTCGCCGGTTGACAAGTCGCGATGTCGCATCCGCCCGTCAAGTTGCCAACAACTCGGCAAACTCACTAGTCGGCTAGCCCTCGGACTATCCGCCACCTGCATAGGAATGGCGGCATTCATTACTGCGATTCGATCCACGGCGCGTATGTCGTTCCCGACAACCTACCGAGTCGAGGGCTACTATCTGCTCTGAGGCGATTTTTATGTGGAAAACTGTTAAAAGACAAAAGGTGCGTCATTCTCGCATACCTCAAATCCGCCGGCAAACCCATGGCAGCATTACGCAACCGCTCTCGGCGGGTGAAATCCTTCAATCACCCTACGCATCAGCGCACGGTGATCTTACGAAATAAACGACCTCTCAAGCGATTCTTGATTCTCCGGCGGATACTAGTGGGTGCGAGAACTCTGGCCCCTCCGGACTCGGGGAGACCGCCGTGATATGCCAGGCTGCTTTGCCTTATCAGCAGTGCTTCTTGTGGGCGTTCGCTCTCCATCTTCTCCGGAAGAAGGTCCCCAAAGAAGAACTCATCGAGAAGGCTGCAGATCCGAGCTGCAATATATATATTTGGTTACCTGAAGCACAAATGAAGGTATTTCCTTTCTAATTAACTCCCTCTTTCATACTCACGGCTCATTTGGAGGCTGATCCTTTGGCGATGATTGTGCGTCGGATTCTTTCAGGCGCGAGACCCCGGTGAAGATCTCTTCCACGCTTAGGGGCTTTGGCCTCCGGATCCTCGGGCGGTCCTCTTCTCCCCTAGAGGAGGGTTCTTGACTCCCCTCGGGCGTCCCTTTGGGCAAAATATTAGCTCTTCTATTTCCCTTAGCCCCTATACGTGGGTGCGACCTCCAACATTCGACCAGCCGAGCTCGGTCACGGTCTCAGAGAGGCGAGGGCGGACACCTTATCGGCCTTGATCGCGCCACCCATTCTGTGAAGAGTGATGGGTCGGGAGGCGAACTCGGAAAGGCGTATAAGCAGAATGTCTAGACTACGAGCTATTTACACGAGTATCAAGGCGATTGCGGCTTAGGCTGCGTCCTCGGCTAATTCGGACCGCCACTGCGGTCGAAGAACAACAGTACATCTCCACGGGTGTCGCACCCATAAAGTGTTGGAGAATCCGAGGTCCCTCGGGTTGAACTCCCATAGGCGGAAGGGCGGCGTTGGCGGCGAAGATGCACGATTAACATAACTGCATCACCACGATCAGGTCGATCTCCCTCGATTGGAGGTCTCGAATCCGGCCTGCGGTGAGGGCACGTCTTGAACGGCCCCAAATTGAGCCCTTGGTTGACCCACGACATCGGTGGCGTGGAGGTCGGCGGAATGAAGGCGGCGGCTTTTGCTGCTGCCCTTTGGGCGGTGATATAGAACCACTCCTGTTGCCCTGATCCGAGTTCCTCTTGGAAGGAACCCTCGGGCCCGCAGGGGCATCGGCCTTTTGCTTATGGCCGCCTGCCGCCTCCTCTTGGCGCCCCGATCATCTTGGCTCCACCTTGAAGGTCTTCACTACGGGGCGAAGTGGGGAGTGGCGGAGGAAGGCATGAGCGATAATGAATGCGGAGATATGGAGGATGGACTCGGAGCCAAGTCGTGAAAGTCCAGCCCATAGTAGAACATGAGCCCTCTCACAAAGGGGTCGTGGAAGCCTAAACCCGGCGGAGGTGGGATCTGAGACAGCGAACTCACCGGGCTCGAGGCGGGCCGCAGCCTGCCCTTGGGCGAGCAACTGTCTGAAACCTCGTGGGCGGTGCTTGGCCTCACGTAACTCAATATGTCCTCCTCGTGGCGGAGGAGGGCATCCACCGACCTGGAGGTCGGGCGGACATGGTTGAGGATCCAGGCGCTCGAATCTGAGGCTGGGTGTTGGGCTGGGAGGCGGAGGAGATTCGATCACGAGATTGAAGAACAAGGACAAGCCTTGGTCTTTTTATAAAGAGGAAAAAAATACCAGAGCCGTCTCCATGACCGTTTAGGATTCACCCGATAGAGGCGTGGCGGCAGGAGCAGTTGGGTTACCACGCGCGTATTGATGTGAATCCCGGAATAAAGGGACGATCTGCCGACAACACGTGCCAAGAAACGCCGCTAAGCGTCTTTGGTATAGTAAAAAGCGATTCAAGCGGTGGCAGCCGCGATGTGATGTCACGCCGCATATCGTCGTGATTGAGCTAGTGTATATTTTATTCTCTCTACGATTGGAATGTGGAATTTATTTTGCGAGCGGACACTATCTGGTGTTCATGATCTTCTCTGGATTATTCAAGGGAGGAACCCGCCTTACAACGCCGAACATTATCTTGTGAGACTAATCGTCATTGAAGCCTGGTTCAAAGAACTCTTGAGAGTCTGGACTAGGGGTGTCTGGACAGCGGACTATCATTATCCGCGGACTCCAAGACTACGAAGATACAAGATTGAAGACTTAGTCCGTGTCCGGATGGGACTTTCCTTGGCGTGGAAGGCAAGCTTGGCGATCTGGATATGTAGATCTCCTACCATTATGGCGACTCTGTGTAACCCTAGCCTCCTCCGGTGTCTATATAAACCGAAGGGCTTTAGTCGTGGGATGACATACATTACAACAATCATACCATAGGCTAGCTTCTGGGGTTTAGCCTCCTTGATCTTGTGGTAGATCCACTCTTGTACTACCTATATCATCAATATTAATCAAGCGGGGCGTGGGTTTTACCTCCATCGAGAGGGCCGAACACAGGTAAAAACATCGTGTCCCTCGTCTCTGTTACCATCCGCCTAGAGCGCCTTGTTCAGGACCCCCTACCCAAGATCCGCGGTTTGACACCGGCGGTTGTGAGCAGCTATTGTTGAGCGGCGGTTCCTCGTTACTTGCGATGGTGCGAGCAGCCTATTACGTGGGTAGAGGATCACCCTCCTGGGTTGACAATCCGGGTCATTTGGCCTTAGTGGTGGCAGCTCATGGATGGAAGCGATAGCATCAACATCCTTTATTATGAGACTTTTTAAATGCATGGGGTTGGTGACAAAAATCTTAAGACATCAACACTTTGTTTTCCATGGGTGGTGCATAGTAAATCGGCGTGCCCGGTGGGTAGATTGACTGGAGGTGGCCTTTGGAGCGAGCATGACTCGAGGGCTGAAGTTAACCTTTGAAGTGGTCAAAATCAGGATCGTACCACGCTCTGTTTGGATGGCGGCTTAGCCAAGTTCATGGCGCTGATGCGTGTTATGTTTATCTACAGCTCAAGATGCGGGTTATAAAGGAACCATCCTTTGTACATGGGAGTTAGAAGATAGCCTGGAATGTGAAGAAGGTGATGTTGCCTCGCTGATTCTATCGTGCACAGAGGAATTGAAGTTTACAAGGACAATGTTGACGGGGACATGGCGTGCGAGGAGTCTGGACTAGGGGTGTCCGGATAGCGGACTATCATTATCCGCGGACTCCAAGACTACGAAGATACAAGATTGAAGACTACATCCCGTGTCAGGATGGGACTTTCCTTGGCGTTGAAGGCAAGCAGCAATCTGGATATGTAGATCTCCTACCATTGTAACCGAACCTTTGTGTAACCCTAGCCTCCTCCGGTGTCTATATAAACCGGAGGGCTTTAGTCCGTGGGACAACATACATTACAACAATCATACCATAGGCTAGCTTCTAGGGTTTAGCCTCCTTGATCTCGTGGTAGAACCACTCTTGTACTACCCATATCATCAATATTAATCAAGCGGGGCGTGGGTTTTACCTCCATCAAGAGGGCACATGCACAGGTAAAAACATCGTGTCCTTAGTCTCTGTTACCATCTGCGTGAAGCCTTGCAGTTCGGGACCCCCTACCGAGATCCGCGGTTTGACACCGACATTGGTGCTTTCATTGAGAGTTCCCTCGTATGCGTCACCGATGAAGCGATGGCATCTTCAACCAACAGCGCTGTCGAGGTGAGACTTTTCTCCCGGACGGATCTTCATATTCGGCGGCCTGCTGCGGGCAATTCACTTGGCCATCTGGAGCGGATCAGCTTCGCCCTGGCCGTCAGTCAGATTTGGAAGCAAACTTCACGGCCGATGTCGCGGAGACTTGATCTTGGCGGACTCGAGCCCACAATAGCAGCGCGCCTTGTGGCGATGGGCATGATATAGCTACGCCGCGAGCGATTGCCTTGGTAGCAGCGCCGCGGATCCGCTTCGGCCATTAGCGGGCCGTCGCCCAGGTCGAGGCTGGTGGGTGACGGCGCCGGGGCTTCAGCATCCGCGGTGATGGGCGAATCTGATCTTGTCCCTGAAGCTTCGTGATCCGGCGCGGACTTCTCGCCGGACTTGAACCTCTGCGCCCTACCTGTCGATCCGGATTGGCGCGGTTATAAATTCACCACGCGGACATCTTTCAATACCGCCTTTTGGCAATATCACGAATTCACTAAAGCATCTCTGTTATCGGAGAGTCTGGCGGACTATGGCGAGGATGGTTGAAATGCAGACGGCGAAATTGAGCCCACCACCACCCACTTTGTAGCCCTTGTCGGCGATCTAACCGACATGCTAGAACTACGACTCCGAAGACATCGGCGCTATGGGCGGCGATGGGAGACAAGCGAGAACCAGCGCCTACGAGGGCCTTTGGAAGACCACCTCGTCATCGACATATACATGGTGGACACCCCAAAAGCAGGGGCGGCGAAAAAGCAATGAGGCAGATTCTCTAAAAGCAGCCCAAGCGCCCGGCGTCGTGGCGCCGCTCTAAATCCGCCACGGCAAGAATGGAGATTCGGCACGAGGAGATAATAATACTCGAGAGAGTGCGAAGACAATCCCCTCGGCAAGACTCGGTAGCGGAGGATCTGAAGCAAGCCCTCATGAGAGGCGGAAGATGAAGAGTTGAGGATCATAACTATATGCCTCCCTCGAAGGCGAAGCAAGCCTCAGCGATGATGAATTAAATCGTACACGAGGATCCCGTCGAACAAGGCGCTTCAGCGGAGGCTTATCGCCACGACAAACAGCCTAAAGAAAGCGCAGCAACAGCTCCAAGCGGATCAGGACCTGCTGGCGGTCGATGGACCGAGGTCCTCGCGGCGAAGAGTATAAACTTCGAGCGCCCTCAAAAGTTACCCAAGGCAAGCTGCTCCCCGATTAGAGGAGGAATCATACATACCTCCATCACCGCGCCGCGATATGGCTGACCGACCACCCGTGGTCGTGACGGAAGAGCATCTAGGCCACCAGCCAAGACCATACCCGGCATCGCTCCAAAAGTCACGAAGACAAGAGGCAGCGGGACTTGCGAGACATATTGGAGGACAAAGCAAGGCAATCCAGATCCATCTACGGATCACGTGGGCGCCCTCGACCCACAGCGAATACCGTCGCGCTGGATACAATAACCCGGCGGGCGAACACAGCGAACAGCGCTCTCTCGAGCTGCATCGGGATATCGCTCAATCTGAGGCGCCGCACACCGCTATGCTTCAGCGGCGAGTAATGGATCATCGGATCCCGAAGGGTTTAAACCGTAAACGCCGAATCTTCACGATGGCTGACAGACCCAGCGGTTTGGATCGAAGACTATCTTCTTCATATCCATATGGCCCGGCTGACGATCTCCGCCATCAAGTACCTCCCTCAAGCTTAAAGGACCAGCTCGGCATTGGCTTAACAGCTTGCCTGAGTCAATTGGGTGTTGGGAAGACACGGAGGCGCATTCCTTGACAACTTCAAGGCACATATGTGCGACCACGGATCCGATGACCTAAGCCACATCATTCAACGACCAGACGAATCGGCGGACAATTTTGGACCGGTTCTTGACAAAAAAAAACCAAATCGTCATTGTCCGGATCGAGAGGCCCTTGGAGCCTTCAAACATAACATCCGGGACGAATGGCTAGCCGGCTTTGGGGCAGGAAAAGCCCGAAATCCATGGCAGCCCTCACGCCGTTAATGACCGCTTTTGCGGCGGAGAGGACAGCTGGCTAGCCCGACAACAATCTCCGTAAAAATTTTGGCGGTCCGGATACTAAGGACAACAACGGCGAATCGCGTCGAAACAAAAACAAAGCGCGCGTGCGGTGGCGATAAGGAGGATCTGGCGGTCAATGCGATTCGGGCTCTAAACCGGTCGTGGAAGAAGCCATTCAAAAGAACCACTCGGGTCCGTCAATCTGGACCGAATACTCGACCGCTTATGCGGATACATGGCACCTCTAAAAACCAGCTAACCACACTAATAGAGGCTGTTGGGTGTTCAAGCAGGCGGCAAGTTAGCTGCGAAAACAATGACAAGGGGCTAAGCGGCTGCGGCGAGGAAGAGACCCGACCGCCCGAACAACAGAGGACGGAAGGTTTTCCCCACAAGTGCGGACGGTGAATATGATATCGTGACCCACATACCCAAGAGGAGAGAGAAAGCAGCACTAAGGGGCGTCTATGCGATGGAGCACTGTCGCCCCAAAGTTCAACCCATGGTCCTCTTATGCGATCACTTTCGATCGAAGAGACCATCGACCGACATCGCCATGGCGGATTCGCGCATTGGTTTTAGACCCAATGTCGATGGGTTCCACCTCACAAGAGTCGATGGGCGGTGGCGGTAACTGAACCTACTTTATCGAGGATACGGTCGTAAAATGGGCATAGACCCATCAAAGTTAAACCTACAAAGACAACCTTTAAAGGTGTCATACCGAGTGGAAGCCAAGCTATGCGAGGCTTAGTCACCTGGAAGTGGTCTTGGATCCCGGATAATTTCGGGCGAAGAGTTAATCTTGACATAGTCCCGTTTAGCGCGGCTATCACGCTCTGCTCGGACGAACCGTGTTTACAAAATTCAGCGGTGCCGCATTATGCATACCTAAAGCTCAAAATGCGAGGCCCTCGGAGTCATCACGGTCAATGGGAATCTGGCAGCTCCCTCGAGCGGAGGAACATCTGCGGCGCTTCATGGCGAAATCTGAAGCAGCCTTCTAAGGCAATTCTCGAGTCCGGCCGTCAAAAGGGCGGATATAGCAAAAGCGCGCCGAACAAAGCTAACCAAGACCACTGGCGCGATCGAGCGCAGCGTAGCAATCGGCTAACCCTTGCCGCGCATGATCACAAGAATAACACTCCGCGTACATCATTACGCTTTGGAATACCATGGGCGCGAGGGAGAGCACGATCATAGCGGACCCAGTGCAGTTCAACCACACGGGGCTCGCAAGTGTGCCCCCCTTTTTATTATTATTTTCTTCTTTTATGTACACAAGACTACATTAACGAAGCCTGGCGTGGCGAACCTGCCGGACTCATGATCTGTGACGATCGAGGGACTAAAGAAGGCGCGGCGAACACTCGGTGGTCTCAATTCGAGCATTAAATTCGATTATGTACACCAAGTCGCAGCTCATCACGGAGGACATGTTTATAGTCCAAATCCCTTGCTTACCGCACTATTTGTATCAGTCCGCTCCACTAGCAGACTTTCTTTCATAAATAATGCAACACCTTTTTGATCGCAATTGCATTACCTTTTATATATATATGCTCATTATATGACATCTTGCACCCGTATATTTTGGTACGGCCTAATACACCGGGGGCTTATGTTCCCCATTCTATGGTGTGTTAAGTCTGAACACTTTCACAAGTGCGGCACCCCGAACTTATAGCATTATATGAATCGGCTCTGAATCATTTCTTGGGTCAATAGTTGGGTTTTCCCGGCTCCCACGTTTTGGTGCCTTACGTTCCGTTCCGTCGGCTAAGGTAGCACTGGGAGAACCACTGCGATTGCGCCCGGTTGGCAGGCGGCGCCTCGATGGAAAGCTAAAAGCTGGCGGCATGATAAGGCGAGGCGGTATTTGTTAAAGAGGTTTTCGGGTCATAAAGACTCACGCCGCTTGACGAAGTTCGGACAATGTCCTATGAAGGCGTGGATGGCGCCCGGATTGATCTTCGAATACCGGGGCTTCGCCGAAAGTAAAATTATAAATTCTATGGCTAAGTGAGAGTGTTCAAGCATTATAAGTCCGGTTGCCTTGTTAGTTGTGTTGAGTGCCTCCTCGATGGACCCAACAATGGGAACAAGTGCTCAAGTTTATCGAACACCCCAACACTCGTGGCTCGGGCGCTGAAGCCAACGACTTGCCATCTCTCAGATTTTATAAACGGCCGCACAGAAGGTAATATTTTAAATTAAACAAGCGTTGCTTAACGCGCACATAAACAAAGTTTCAGCGTGCAGGATAATACATAGCAAATTCACTCAAGATTACATTTGAGGCACTCATCACTAATATTGCGGGCTCCCTTGAGACAGTTTATAATACATCTCGGCGTGCGATACTCCTTGCCGGCGGTGGGTCGTGAAGCTTCTCGCATCAACCTGCCCCATTGCACCTTTAATGCGGGCAAAGCCCGTGGCACCTTCAATCTGGTGGGGCGCTTGATGACATCCACCGAGGGCATGCATCCACTAGCCGCGCCGAGGCCAAAAGTAGCTCCGGGCATGGCTGTCGAGCCTGGCCCGGACTATGAGGCCCTTCATGGCCTCCTCGGCTACCTTGTGGAGTTCGACCATTTGCTTCACTGGTGGCAGAAGCACCGGGTGTCGGCCTCGGCATCTTGAGACCAAAAGACTTTTGGTCGAGCTCCCTCCTCGCCATGATAGAATCGGCAGCATCGGACGCACTATCGTCGGATCATAAGCATACTGGAGAGCTCGAATGCGGGTAAGTGTCGGGTATTTTACATTAACATGCTTGCTTTCCATGAAAAATGCCTTACCGCCGCTATTTTCTTTATATCTTCAACTTCTTTGAAGGGCCTTATGGGCCTCGGCCTTGGCGGACTTAGCACTTTCGAGGCGAGGCAAGCTCGGACTCTCGAGTCTTAGAGTCACGCTCCAAACTCTCATGCTTTTCCATGAGGCACGGAGCTCTTGCTGAACTTCCGCCACCGTGCCTCCTGCTTTTCCCGCTCTGCCCGCTCATTGCCGCGTATGTTGACCACGGACACAGCATCCTTCAGGGCGGCCACCTTGTTAGTGGCCCCTGCGATACACATATTATCCTGGTTAATTTTAGTGCAACCAAAATCCTTTTCTGTAAGGTAACTATTCAAAGTGGTGTTACTCACCTTCTTTGTCCTCGAGCTGCTTCTTTGCATAGCCGAGCTCTCGCTCGGACCGCTCGAGATCCTGCTTCAGCACATCGACCTCTGCCGTTAATGTGGCGAGAGGTCGGCACACACCTGCAAACCCATATTGACATATTTTGACAACCTGTGCATATCTTGTTAGATCCTCGGTCCGGCTTTTCTTTCCGAACACTAAAGCTGAGCATCGGGGCTCTTGTCTATCTTGTTATTACATTACATAATTTTAACTTCTTACCTCAAAGCTTTGTTAAAAAGGCTGCTGCGAACTTCAGTCGGCCCGCTTTTGGCGAGTGAACCTTTTGAATCACCGCACTCATGATAGTGCGGTGCTCTTCCTCAATGGGCGCCTTTAAGCGCCTCAACAAGTTATCTGGCGCCTCGGTTGGGCGGAGGCCGCCGTCTGCCCTTCTTCGAAGGGCTGCTTGCCGGACTGGAACCATTGCGGGTTACGATGTGAGTCGGCACAAAGTCGAGGAGGCAGCGGCGCCTCGGGCGTCCTCTAATGGGTCCCTCTCGGGATCCCACCTCGGCGTCCTCGTCGTGGCGTGGGGTAGAGGTAGTCGGGATGGAATTCACATCCGGCGAGGCCAGCGACCCTTCGATGAGTCGAGGAGATCGTCATCGGCGGACTACGGGCGAGAATGCGGCGTTAGAAGGATACTACGTGACATAGAAGATGTGCATATAAATGATTGGGATACTTACGATCTTGCGGGGCCTTTGGCCCTTGAAGGCCACTCATCACCATGCGCTGGTGTCGGCAAAACTGTCCGGGGATAGTTCTCCCCTCTTGGACCCTTGGCCTCCCGATTGGGGAAGCCTTCCTCTTCTTCTCTCCCTCCTCGGGAAGAATACTCCCTCCTCCTCGTCTTGGGAGAGTCGCGTCGTCGTCGGGCGCTGATTCTTGAGAACTCTTTGAGTCCCGGCCACCTTCTTGGCCTTCTTCTCGGCTGCGTGCGGTGCGGAACCAACCAACCTGCTAAGCGGGCGTCAATGGTCTTCGGCATGAGGCGGGCGGATAAGCAACTTGGCCTTCTCCATCCATTCTGTCAAGGAAGAAGCAGAATGAAATCCCACTAGAGTCAATTTAATTATCACAAGTGTCCCATGATGGGGTGAATCACTTACCTCGTCGGTTGGATCTGCGAGCTGAATCATGACCTACATGCATGAGCGAGCAGAGCCGGCCCCTTGAACAGCACCCTCGGCGCCTTCATATGTTGTATCGAAGAGCCGCTTAGCGCTGGTGCTGTTCGGATTGAACTCCACAAATTGAATGCCGTTCTTGGCATGGGAGAATCCGCCGGATGAGCATGACTTGGACCACATCCACGAGCTGAGCCTATTGCTCACCATCTTACGGATGCAGGCTCGGAGTCCGTCACCTCCACGGATTGCCCCTTTGCAAGCCCTTCTCTTTCGGGAGGTGAGCTGCGTGGGGATGCAGATCTAAACTCGGGGCCGCCTCCCATGTGGGATTGCGGCTCGGTGATGTAGAACCACCCCATTGCCACCCCTTGGCGGAGTCCACAAAGGCCGCCGAGGCAAAGGATGTTGGGTAATTTTCCCAACATGGCGCCTCCGCATTCGCTTGCGTGCCCTTCACAACCTTGACAGCGTTGAAGGTCTTGAGCCCTGAGCCAAAGTGGGGCGGATGCGGAGGAAGGCCTCGCACCTGACGATAAGCGCCGAGATGTTGAGGATGAAGTTGGCGCGGATCATGGAAATCGGGGCGTAGTAAAACATGAGCCACGGACGAATGGATCGGGCGGAAAGCCCGATCCAGCGGAGGAAGTGGGGGGAAGGCGACCCTCTCATGAGGCCGAGGGTAGGGATGAGCTGCCCTCGTCAGGCGACCTATCTGCGATATCGTTGGAAAGGTATCCGGCGCTGCGCAGCTGGTGATGTCCTCCTCCTTAGCGGTGGAGGCCAACCATTGCCTCTGCTCGGACATATTCGGAGAAGGTCGGCGAATCTTGTGAGCTTAGGCGTTGGAGCTTGAGTGCGTGGAGATGGATAAGCAAAGGAGGAAGAAGGCGTGGGAGAGAGGTGAATCCTTATCCCTTATATATAGGCGGGGCGAAAACTATCGTCCCCACCCGGCTAGTAAAACTAAACTTATCTCCCAGCGCCACCATCAATAGCGCGGTTGGGTTACTACGTCCGTATTGATGAGAATCCGGAATAAGGGAACACGATCTACTTCGACAAGGCGTGCCAAGAAACCGCTTCGCTAAGCGTCTTTGAGGTGGTATAGTAAAAAGCGATTCAAACAAAGGCCGTGGCGGTGTGATGTCATGCCGCATAATGCGTCGATAGATTGAGCTAGTGTATATTTTATTCTCTCTACGGGGAATGTGGAATTTATTTTGCGAGCGGACACTATCTTGGTGTTCATGATCTTCTCTGGATTATTCAAGGGAGGAACCGCCTTGCAATACCAAACATTATCTTGCGCGGACTAATCGTCATTGAAGCCTGGTTGAGGGGCTACTAAAGAGTCTGGACTAAGGGGTGTCGGATAGCGGACTATCATTATCCGCGGACTCCAAGACTACGAAGATACAAGATTGAAGACTACGTCCGTGTCGGATGGGACTTTCCTTGGCATGGAAGGAAAGCTTGCATCTGGATATGTAGATCTCCTACCATTGTAACCGACTCCGTGTAACCCTAGCCTCCTCCGGTGTCTATATAAGCGGAGGGCTTTAGTCCGTGGGACAACATACATTACAACAATCATACCATAGGCTAGCTTCTAGGGTTTAGCCTACTTGATCTCGTGGTAGATCCACTCTTGTACTACCCATATCATCAATATTAATCAAGCGGGGCGTGGGGTTTTACCTCCATCAAGAGGGCCGAACACAGGTAAAAACATCGTGTCCCTCGTCTCCTGTTACCATCCGCCTAGACGCACAGTTCAGGACCCCCTACTCGAGATCCGCCAGTTTTGACACCGACAACGTCTTTGAAAAACCCAACTACAGAGCATGAGCCGGTGATGAAGTTTAAATCGGCCGATGAGACCAAGCTGGTTGATTTTGTTCCTGGCGACTCATCTAAGCGATTCGATGTCGGTGCTAACTTTGGATCCCAAATAGGAAAGCACACTCATCGAGTTCACCCGTGAGAACCAAG
Organism: Aegilops speltoides; assembly: GCA_021437245.1. Lineage (NCBI taxonomy): Eukaryota > Viridiplantae > Streptophyta > Magnoliopsida > Poales > Poaceae > Aegilops > Aegilops speltoides. The sequence continues at coordinate 17,577 of JAHHZJ010003421.1, forward strand.
ACATCTTTGCATGGAAACCTTCTGACATGCCGGGTGTATCGAGAGAATTCGCTGAGCACACTCTCAATATTGATCCGAAATTTAAGCGGTCAGCGGTTTCTTGGCGGTTTAATGAGGAGGCGTAAAGCCATTGGTGAGAAGTGGCCCGGCTCTTGGCGGCGGGTTCATTGTTGAAGTTTTTCATCCAGTTGGTTGGCTAACCGGTGCTAGTGCTTAAGAAGAATGTCACTGGCGCATGTGTGGATTACGGACTTAAACAAGGCTTGTTAGGCTGATCCTTTTGCTCTCCCTCGTATTGATTAAATCATTGATGCTACGGTGAGTTGTGAGCATTTGAGCTTTTTGGATGCTTATTCTAGTTATCATCAAATCAAGATGGCAGTTAAGGACCAGGAGAAGACAACTTTCATTACTCCCTTTGGAGCCTTTTGCTACGTGTCTATGCCTTTTGGGCTCAAGAGTTTCTAGGCGACTTATCAGCGATGTGTGCAGAACTTTCTTCACAGTCAGATTTTGAGCAATGTTCATGCTTATGTGGACGACATTGTGGTGAAGTCCAGAGAGAAGGAAACCTTTGATAATCTCCGGGTATACAAGATGATGCTCAACCCGGCCAAGTGCATTTTTGGTGTGCGGCGAATAAGCTTTTGGGTTTCGGTTTCTATGAGCATTGAGGCTAACCCGGAGAAGATCAAGGCTATCACCTCCCTGGCTAAGCCGGCGTGTATCAATGATGTTCAACGTCTGGCAGGTCGTATTGCTGCTTTAAGCCGGTTCATAAGCCGGTTGGGTGAGAAGGCCATACCATTGTATCAGATGATGAAGAAAACAGATATATTCGTCTAGAGTGATGCCGCTAATAATGCGTTTGAGGACCTGAAGAGGCAGCTAGCTGAGCCGCCAGTTCTTGCCGCTCCCATTGATAAGGAGCCATTGTTGTTATACGTGGCTACTAACACCCGTGTGATACGTCTCCAACGTATCTACTTTTCCAAACACTTTTGCCCTTGTTTTGGACTCTAACTTGCATGATTTGAATGAAACTAACCCGGTGGCGCCGTTTTCAGCGAAGCGCGGTGTTGTTTATTGTGCAAAAACAAAAGTTCTCGGAATGACCTGAAAATCCACGGATATAAGTTTTGGAAAATATAAAAAATACTGGCGAAAGAATCAAGGCTAGGGGGCCCACACCCTGTCCACGAGGGTGGGGGCGCGACCCTCCCCCTGGGCGTGCCCCCTGTCTCGTGGGCCCCCTGGAGCTCGACCGACCTCAACTCCAACTCTATATATTACATTTCACGGAGAAAAAAATCAAAGAAAAAAGTTTCATCGCGTTTCACGATCTGAGCCGCCGCCAAGCCTAATCTCTCTCGAGAGGCTGATCTGGAGTCCATTGGGGCTCGAGGCGGGAGATCGTCGTCGTCATCATCATCAACCATCCTCCATCACCAATTTCATGATGCTCACCGTCGTGCGTGAGTAATTCCATCGTGAAGCTTCTGGGCGGTGATGGGTTGGATGAGATTTACCATGTAATCAAGTTAGTTTTGTTAGGGTTTGATCCTAGTATCCACTATGTTCTGAGATTGATGTTGCTATGACTTTGCTATGCTTAATGCTTGTCATTAGGTCACGAGTGCCATGATTTCAGATCTGAACCTATTATGTTTTCATGAATATATTTGAGTTCTTGATCCTATCTTGCAAGTCTATAGTCACCTATTATGTGTTATGATCTGACAACCCCGAAGTGACAAAAATCGGGATACTTCTCGGTGATGACCGTAGTTTAAAGAGTTCATGTATTCACTATGTGTTATTGCTTTGGTCCGGTACTCTTTTAAAAGGAGGCCTTAATATCCCTTAGTTTCCACTAGGACCCCGCTGCCACGGGATGGTAGGACAAAAGATGTCATGCAAGTTATTTTCCATAAGCACGTATGACTATATTCGGAATACATGCCTACATTACATTGATGAACAGGAGCTAGTTACGTGTCACCCTATGTTATAGCTATTACATGAGGAATGCATCCTACATAATTATCCATCAACGATCCAATGCCTCTGAGCTTTTCAACTATTGTGCTTTGCTTATTTACTTTTCGTTGCTACTCTTACAATTACTACAAAAGCTGCTATCTTTACTTTTGCCCTTTGTTACCTTTACTTCCATCTTGCTTTGCTACTAAATACTTTCTTTGTAGATACTAAGTTATCGGTGTGGTTGAATTGACAACTCAACTGCTAATACTTAAGAATATTCTTTGGCTCCCCTTGTGTCGAATCAATAAATTTGGGTTGAATACTCTACCCTCGAAAGTTGTTGCGATCCCCTATACTTGTGGGTTATCAAGACTAATTTCTGGCGCCGTTGCCGGGGAGCATAGCTCTATTCTTTGAGTCACTTGGGATTTATATCTGCTGATCACTATGAAGAAGTTGAAAGACGCAAGAACTAAGATTTTCCCTCAACTACGAGGGGAGGTGAGGAAGCGCCATCTAGCTCGCACTAGATTCTCATACATTTTGAGTAAGCTTGCGACACCTAAACCTGCTACTACTATGAATTCGATATATGCATGTTATTGATGATGCCATACGCTATGCATGATACTTATGATGAAACTACTTACGTGCTTGATACTCTTTGTGCCATTAGGTGAATATCTTGATGAACAACTTGCTAGGGTTAGAGAGAATGAAATTATTGAAAATGAAACTATTGATGATAGTGATGATGAAGGTTCTCCCCCTAATTATGAATTGCCTCTTGTTCCAGAGGGTTATGTTATGGATGAAGAAGCTGCTAGAGCTATCTTTGCTTGCAATGATAGATATGATCTTAAGAAGTTATTAGCTAAATGGAAGCAGCAATCTCTTAATGCTAGAATGAAACTGACCCCTTTTGCTACTTCACCTATACGTATTCTTGATAATGATTACGAATTCTCTGTTGATCCTGAGATTATTACTTCGGTTGAATCTGATCCTTTTTATGGCTATGAATCTGAAACTATTGTGGCACATCTTACCAAGTTAAATGATATAGCCACCCTATTTACTAATGATGAGAAGTCTCGCTATTATTATATCCTTAAGATATTTCCGTTCTCATTAAAGGGTGATGCTAAAACTTGGTTTAATTCTCTTGATCCTAGTTGTGTGAGTAGTCCTTAGGACATGATTTATTACTTCTCTGCTAAATATATTTTTTGACCTTGCTCTGCTAAATATTTCCCTGCTCATAAGAAACAAGCTGCCTTGCGGGAAATATATAATTTTGTGCAAATCAAAGAAGAGAGTCTCCCACAAGCTTGGGGGAGGCTTCTCCGATTACTTAATGCTCTGCCTGATCATCCTCTTAAGAGAAATGATATACTTGATATTTTTTATAATGGACTAACCGATGCTTCCAAGGACTACTTGGATAGTTGTGCTGGTTGTGTTTTCAGGGAAAGAACAGTCGACCAAGCTGAATTACTATTGAATAATATGTTGACTAATGAAAATAATTGGACTCTTCCTGAGCCAATTCCTAAGCCAATTGAGCCAACTCCTGATCCTATTCCTAAACCTACTCCAAAGAAGAGGGGAGTTCTATTTCTCAGTCCTGTAGATATGCAAGAGGCAAAGAAATCAAGGAAAGAAAAAGGTATTAAAGCTGAAGATGTTAAGAATTTACCTCCTATTGAAGAAATACATGGTCTTAATCTACCTATTGAAGGAACACATTGTCTTGATAACCCGACACAGGTAGTAAAGGTAAATTCTCTCTATAGATATGATAAAGTTGAAATCCTGTCTACTAAATTTCATAGCCCATGCTTAGATTAATTTGATGACTTTATGGCTAGACAAGAAAGTTTTAATGCTTATGTTGGTAGAGAATTAAAGAATAATGCTTTCGAGATAGGATGCTTGAGTGATTATATGGCTAGATTTAAAGGTGAACTTAAACTCATTAGCAAATATGCTTCTATGGTTACTACTCAAGCTGAGCAAGTACTTAAAGCTCAAAGTGATTTGCTCGATGAATTAAATAATAAACATGACTTTCTTTGTTAGAGTGGCTACTAGAACTGGTAGAATGACTCAGGAACCTTTGTATCTGAAGGCCACCCTAAGAGAATCGGCGAGGATTCTCGGAGAAATGATTTAGAGGCACCTAGTTCTTCTAAAAGAAGAAAAATAAAAATGATAGGGCGTTGCATGCTTCTAGTGAACTGTTGTAGACACACGAGAATCCTAATGATATTTCTATTTACGATCTTTGAAACACAATCGGTGATGAACATGAACCTAGTGATAATGTTAATGATAATGTTCATGTTGTGATAATGTTAATGATAATGTTCATGTTGGTGCCCAACCTAGCACTAATAATGATGTAGAGATTGAACCTGCTGTCGATCTTGATAACCCACAATCAAAGAATCAACATTATGATAAGAGATTTTGTTGCTAGGAAGCATGGTAAAGAAAGAGAACCATGGGTTGAAACCAATGCCCTTTCCTCCTAAACCATCCAAGACAAAGGATGATGAGGATTTTGGCGCTTTGCTGAAATGATTAGACCTCTTTTCTTACGTATGCGCTTGGTGATATTCTTAAATTAAATCCTTATGCTAAATATATGAAGGATATCATTACAAATAAAAGGAAGATACCGGAAGCTGAAATTTCCACCATGCTTGCTAATTATACTTTTAAAGGTGGAATACCAAAGAAACATGGAAATCCAGGAGCACTAACTATACCATGCTCCATTAAAAGAAATTATGTTAAAACTGCTTTATGTGATCTTGGAGCCGGTGTTAGTGTTATGCCTCTCTCTTTATATCGTAGACTTGAATTGAATAAGTTGACACCTACTGAAATATCTTTGCAAATGGCTGATAAATCAACTGGTATACCTGTCGGTATTTGTGAGGATGTGCATGTTGTGGTTGCGAATGTCACTATCTTAATGGACTTTGTTGTTCTTGATATTCTCGAGGATGATAGTATGTCAATTATCCTTGGTAGACCCTTTTTGAATACTACAGGGGCTGTTATTGATTGGAACAAAGACAATGTCAGTTTTCATGTTAATGGTAATGAGCATACGGTACACTTTCCAAGGAAACAACCTCAAGTTCATAGCATCAATTCTATTGGAAAAGTTCCAACTATCATTTTGGAGGTTTTGAATTTCCTCTTCCCTCTTGTCAAGAAAAGTATGATATTCTTATTCCTGGGGATGTTCATATCCCCGTTGAGGTAACCTAGTGTCATTCTAAATTTCTCTAGTTCCGTGTTATTCAGAATGAGTTTGTTAACAAGACTTGATCAACCTTGTTAGTGGATTCATTTTGATGATCATGAGATGGATGAAACTAGAAGGCACAACCTTCTGTACCATCTTTTTACTTTTTGTTATTTAGAATAAATAAAGCAAAAAATATTATTATCTATCTGTTTTCTGAATTATCTGTACAATAAAAATATCTCGAAAATAAAAGTGCTCCAAATGCCCTGCAAATTTAGTATGATTTTTTAGGGAATATTTGAGGATTTTAGGCCTTGAGAACAACGCAAGGGGCAAGCACACAGCCACGAGGTGGAGGTGCGCCCACACCCTAGGCGCGCCCCTCTCTCGTGGGCCTGGTGGCTCCCTCCACTTATTCCTGCACCCACACTTCATCTTCCTCTCAAAAAATCCCCATCCAGCTCAAGCACGAGTTCTAGCTCATTTGCTGCAATTTTGATCTCCTTGCTCAAAGCTCCATTCACAAAACTGCTTTGGGAGATTGTTGCTGGTATGTGACTCCTCATTGGTCCAATTAGTTTTTGTTCTAGTGCTTTATTCATTGCAAATTTTTGCTACCTAGGTGACCCTGTTCTTGAGCTTGCATGGCAAATTTATGAGGTCCCAAGTGAGGGAGTCCTGGATTAGGGGGTCCTCGGACAGCGGACTATATACTTGATCGGATTTGTTGGACTATGAAGATACAAGATTGAAGACTTCGTCCCGTGTCCGGGTGGGACTCTCCTTTGCGTGGAAGGCAAGCTTGGGAATTCGGATATGTAGACCTCCTTCTCTGTAACCGACTCTATGTAACCCTAGCCCCCTCCGGTGTCTATATAAACCGGAGGGTTTAGTCCGTAGGACAACATCAATCATAATCATATGCTAGCTTCTAGGGTTTAGCCTCTACGATCTCGTGGTAGATCAACTCTTGTAATACTCATATCATCAAGATCAATCAAGTAGGAAGTTGGGTATTACCACCATCGAGAGGGCGAACACAGGTAAATATCGTGTCCCCGCCTCCTGTTACCATTAGCCTTAGGCGCGTTCGGGACCCCTACCGAGATCCGCGGTTTTGACACGACATTGGTGCTTTCATTGAGAGTTCCTTTGTCTTTGTCACGGTAAAGGCTTGATGGCTCGTCTTGTTGTCAAGACAACATCACCTCTAGGAGCCACGGCTGTAGGCGAGACTCTCCGGCTGGCGGCTTAGTCATGGTTGCCCGTTCGGCCGCCTTGCCATGACAATGACTTCTCGGTCATCAAGAACAACCTCGGCGTCATTTCGAATTCACGGCAGATTGATCAATGGAGCTCTCCTCCTTGAGCGAGCTCTTGGATCGCACCCCACGCCCCAGGAGTCGCTCACGGACTATGATCAGATTGGGCTTAAATCCGACCAAGGGAGATTAACTCTCTGCGGTCACCCATCGGATAAGCGGTGGTGGAGGAACAATCTGGCGATTCTTCCTCTATTTTGAGGGCGAACTATGTCGGATTCGAGCTCTCGGGCGGATACCCATCTATGAGAGGACATGGCCTGGGCTCGAACCTAGAATCGGAGCGAGAGCGGAGGGGTGGGCGACATCCAGGGCTGCCAAGCTCGAAGCTCCTCGCCCTTGGGTCTCGAGATCGGGTCGGGGTTTGGACTTAAATCTACCCACCCACCCGGACACAAGAGATCTTTCCCACATTAGACAAGATCCCCAGAGACAATACATCATACGGGCGATTCCTCCTTGTAATGAGCAAGGTTAAGGGTATCGAGGAAGCGCAATTTCATTCTTTTGCAAAATTGCGGACAAGGAATCTGACGCCATAAGTCACCGTGACATAGCACACTTAGCTGACTTGGCGGCCATAGTATAGAAATCTTGTGCGATGGAAGCGCCTAGAAAACCAAACAAGATTACAGGATCCTCGGCTCTCACTAAACCCCTTGTCCGGACCAAAGGGTGCACTCTTGCAAGTTACAATCAATTACAAAAAACCAAAGCCCACTACGAGGCGTGGAACCGTATTGGAGGATGGCTCAATGGGCCATGCAAAATTCACGATTACTGCTGGATACCATACCAACACACGGCCTTAGAGCATGTTCGATACTCGGCGGGTGGCCAAGCGGCGAGGATCTCCTCATCAACAATACCGCAGAGCACCATCCCGTGGAAAATATCAATACAGTACTGATAGTCTTTGAGACTTTTGCCTCAAATAATAGGCGTAAATGAGCACTCCGCAGCCTCGCCAAAGTCTGCCATGTTGCAGCAATAAACCCATGGAATGACATGGCCATAACTTTCAATGCCAGTGACGAACCTCAATTCAGAATAGTCCGAGCACCAGCTGCTTTGGTCCTTAGTCCAATTATGGACGGTTTTTGGCTTACTAAAGTGCTCATGGGCGGCGTGATTAAACCTCATCTGAGAAACTCTCAACAAAATGGAAATAGACAAGAGTTTGAGAAAGCGGCCACGACCTTGGAGGAATCATCCCTAGTGGGGAGGCACGATGTGTGGGAAAAATCACACTAGATGTGGTATTAAACGCCATGAGAGAACTATAGGTCGAAGAAATCACATTCCAAGTGGCCCGTTCGATGGCGGATACCATGCCCTTGTAGGGCGGGATGCATTCACGAGCTTCCAAGCTATACCCCATTACGGGTACATGAAGCACAAGATGCCTGGGCCCAATGGAGTCATCACTCTAGCTAGTGATCCGGACATAGCACTCCACGCCAAAAATAAAACAGCCGCACTGGCCCTTGAGGCGTTATCTGAAGCCCTGGCGGCCGAAGAACTAACTGCGCTGCGCTCCACGGTGGACAGGGATGACGTGATACTCGACAAATGACCCAAGTCCACCTCTTTCAAACCAATGGACAAAATAGTCAAATTCCAGGTCCACTCGACGGACCCTACAAAAATAGCATCCATCAGGGCACATCTGAACCCCAGAATAGACGCCGCACTGCGAGAGTTGTTGCGTGAGAATTCGGACATCTTCGCCTGGCATCCTTGGACATGCGGGTATCCCATGAGCTGGCGAGCATAAGCTTAAACATCTTGAAGGGATACAAGCCGGTCAAGCAGACTCTTTGGCGCTTTTCAGAACCTAAGTGACAAGCCATGGGAGAAGAGCTAGCCAAGCTACTCGAGGCCAGATTCATCAGAGAAATAAAACATCCGGACTGGCTAGCAAACCTGGTGATGGTACCTAAAAAGGACAAATCCTGGCACCTATGTGTCAATTTCAAGGACCTTAACAAGGCTTGCCCTAAGGATCCCTTCCCCCTCCCCTCATTGATCAAATCATCGACATTACTTCAGGACACGCCTCATTGTGCTTCCTCGACGCATACTCCGGATACCATCAAATCAAGATGGCGAGTCGATCAACCGCCACGGCATTCATCACTCCATCGTATACTGTTTTAACACCATGCCTTCGAGCTCAAAAATGCGGTGCAACCTATCAGCGCATGATTCAGACATGCACGGAAACACAAATTAGCAAAGCGGTGGAGGCATCGTGAGCGGCGTGGTCATCAAACCAAGATCGTAGAATCTTTAATAGACGACTTGAGGCTTACGTCCGACAATCTACGAACATATGACATCAAGCTTAATCCGGAAAAATGCGTTTTCGGCATACCCGCTGGAAAGCTCTTGGGCTTCATCTTTTCCAACAGAGGAATTGAAGCAAATCCGGCTAATATCTGAGCCCTGTCACAGTTGGCTACCCCAACAGACCTCAAGCAAATCCAAAAATTAACTGGATGCGTGGCTGCCTTAAGCCGCTTTATCTCCCGATTAGGAGAAAAGGCACTACCTCTCTATCACCTTCTTCAAGGCACCGAACACTTCGAGTAGACGGATGCGGCCACGACCAAACTGGAAGAAATAAAGGCCCTCTTGGCCAGCAATCCAATCCTGGCCGCGCCAAATATCAGCGAACCTATGCTGTATATATAGCTGCAACACACCAGGTTATGGCGCGATGCTTTCGTTGTCAAGCGAGGCAGACGGACATAAGTTCCCGCTTCAAAAGCGGTATACTCGTATCCTTGTCCTCACTCCATGCAAGTCACGGTACCCACATTATCAAAAGATAGCATCCGCGGTCTTCATGGCATCCCGGAAACTACGAAACTACTTTCAAGAGTGTTCAATCATGGTGGCCTTTGAAGTACCCCTCAATGACATAATAAATAACCGCGATGCCACAGGCCGGATTGCTAAATGGTCTATCGAGCTCCTCCCATTCGACATAAGATACAAACCACAGCGAGCCATTAAGTCGTAAGTAGTGGCTGACTTCGTCGCCGAATGAATGACGAACTCCCTAAAGAGTATGTACGTACTCAATTGGATCATGCACTTTGTGGCTCTAAGATCTTTGGCTGATGCGAGGCGGCGTTGTCTGACATCCCTGCGGAGATACAGGTCAATCGTACTCCAAATACTATACCTGATTCCAACAACACAGTGAATATGAGGCTCTCTGCATGGTCTTGGATGGCAATCTCCATGGGCATTCAGCGCCTAGAAGTGCGTGGGGATTGAACCTCGCAATATCTCTAATAAATGGAGACTTTGGCCTTAAGGACCCAAAATGGCGGCTTACGCAATGCCGTCCTCAAATTCCACCATGTGGTCCGAGAAAACAATCAAGCGGCGGATATCCTTGCCCGCATCGGTGCTAAGCGCGACCCCGTCCCACCTAATATCTTCTTGGAAAGGCTGTTCAAGCCATCCATGGTGTGGGAAGGGGAGACCGGCAATCTAGTCCGGATCTGAACACAACCCCAGATCTCGAACACTCTGACGTAATCAGAGGCTCCGCCACCGAAATAACACCTTCGGCCCACGTGATTATGGCTGTCATCGCCCCATGGACAAAACCCTTCTTAGCCTACCTAAATTGGCAAGAACTCCCTGAGGACCAAAATGAGGCGCGTTGCATTGTGCGGTGCTCTAAAGCCTACAAGGTCCACGAGGGAGAGCTTTATAAGAAAAGTCTTGACGGAGTGCTCCAAGGTGCATCTCCGAAGAGGAAACGGCGGCTACTAGCGAAATTCATCTTGGACTTGGCGGCCATCACGCGCGTAGCTCGGGCCCTTATAAGCAAGGCCTTCCATCTGAGTTTCTATTGGCCAACAGCCCGAAGCGGGGCCTTACGGGACCTCGTCCAGCATTGCGTCGGTTGCCAGCTTTTTGCAAATCAAAGCCACATGCCACCTACCGCTCTCCAAACAATCCCCATAACTTGGCCCTTTGCGGTCTGGGGGATCGATATGGTTGGACCCCTTAATGGAGGAAGCCATAAGAAAAAATACTTGTCGGTCATGGTAGATAAATTCACCAAATGGATAGAGGCCAAACCAGTTAAAACGGCCGAATCCGGACCAGCGATAGACTTCATATCCGGGGTCGTACACTGTTACGGTGTCCCCCACAACATCATCACGGATAATGGCTCCAACTTCACAGCCGACAAGGTGAAAACTTGGTGCGGCAAAATGGGCATGAAGCTCGATTATGCCTCTGTCTATCACCCCCAAACAAATGGTCAAGTGGAATGAGGAAATGGTCTTATTATGTGCAGCATCAAACCCAGACTAGTGCGATCCTTGAAGGAATCCGATACGCACTGGGTCGAGGAGCTCGACTCCGTACTATGGGGGCTGCGGACCATGCCAAATCGCACCACCGGATACACACAATTTTTTTATGGTGTATGCGGCGAGAGGCAGTGCTACCCTGCGATATCATTCATGACTCACCTCGGTGTGCATGTACAAAGAGAGAAGTCAAGCTAGATCAGCGGGACAGTTTAGATGCCACGGAGGAGGGCGTGATGTGCAAAGGCACATTCCGCATTCTATCGGCAGCGAGCTCGAAGGTATCAAAAGCGAAATACGGGCCAAAACTTATAACATTGGCGAACTCGTTCTATGCCTCTGGGAGAAGAAAAGGACAAGCTCAAGCCCAAGTGGGAGGTCCCTTCATCCTTGATAAAGTTCTCACGGAGGCGTACCGTCTATGTGATGCATCGGATAATCCGTCGAGGCGAACCCATGGAACACGGCGGACTCGAAGATTCTCCTAGTGCGAACTCGTGTTCGTCTCCTACCTCCACCTTTTTTTGTAAGTTATATCCTCCTTCTTTCTTTCTTTCCTTTTTATATAGCCTTAAAAGCTTTAAGTGTCCTTGATCGCACACTCTGTCGCTATGCATGCTCAATATACAGGGACTTCTTATCTGGATGTTTAACATAATTATCTTCTGCGCTTTATGCCCACCACATATGTGTCACTTCTCCATATGTACCCTTTTTCGCCATTATATGCATCAGTATGACTTAAGTTTTGGCCAAGCTGGGTTGCCTGGGTCTTGTGTTTATGCCCTACGTTCCCATTAATTCAGCTAGGGCATAAGGGGAGCACCTCTGCGATTATTCTTGCCGGTCGGCGGATGTGTACCTCGGTGGGTGAAGCGAAAGCTAAGCGTTCTTAAGGGAATATTTGATCGATGAACAAAGATGTTCCTTACTTATTGCAATAGATGCCCCTAGATGTTTATATCCTGCGTCGCTTTTTGCAGTTCGGACATGCACATTAATGCATGTGTACCCAGGAAAAGGAACCCTTAACGGAACTATTCTCCTTGGAAGATGTTTCTTACTATCCATGTAATATAACATAGGTAGTTGGGTACTTGTTTGTTCAAGCCTTTGTTGACCCCTCGCTTTGGTTTCCACGCATATCATGGTTTTTACATAACTGAGAGGGTATTCGGATACGCTCTGGAATGTCGGGTCCGGAGGTTGAAGCGAAAAGGTCCGCCATGAAAAATGATTTACAATCCGGCTAGGGACAAAATATGTCATTTGAAGTACACAGTCACTTAGACTAACTAAATTCTTCTTCTATACCATCCAACCGGCTGTCTAGCCTACAATACTGTTGGGAATACTTTGCGGCTAATGCTACCTGGTTATATACCAGACTAACGGGGATCTCTTTCCCATCTGACCCTACAGGTCCGTCCTTGGCCATATGGTTCGGGTCAGCCTTGGTGTATCACATCTTCACCATGGCCCAGGCTTCCCTTGCACCTTGTCGGCATGCCGATATCCTCCATAATCGGAAGCGCCGCCGCGCTACCTTGAGCATCTCTACAAGTTCTCCCATGCCTCTGGCGAGGCGGATAACCACAAGGCCTAGTCTTTACCTGCATCACACCGCCAAATTTGTCCGTGCGGTTGTGAGAGCTCTTGCGAGAAGATCGCTGCGAGATCCGGGCATTTCCTCTTGGGACGACCGGTCGGCATACCTCTGAGACATAATTCATTAGTCCACTTCTTAGCTAGACTTTATAAAGGTTCGTTTGAGCACTTACTAAAAATGCGGCGTCGAAGCCTATTATTCTCCTTCACGAATTGACAAGCTAGGCGAACATCCTTTAATTCGGCGTCCGATCGGTGTTAGCGATCACGGAGATTATTTTTCTCCCGTATAACCTTTGTAAGCACGCGCTCTCCAGCATTTAGCTGTCGTTGAGCATGTTGCTCATCCCCCGGTACGATCTCCGGATTACCTCCGGGATTGTCTGCAGAATCTATTGTTAGATTTGCATTCATGCCGAATACTAATTGGTACATGCCATTACATTCTTTTCGATCAAGACAAGTATTACCATATGGGGCCTTCGTGGACTCCTCCATTCCGGCAACTGTGGCCCTTAGCTGGGCTTTGCATTCCTCCAGCTCTTGAGTCAACTGGGTATTCTTCTTTGTAAAGCCTATGCATACAAGGATCCTTAAATCAGTTGTGCCAACTATTTCAAGTCTCGAGGCTGATGTCTACTACACAACCTTCTTCTTGTATATGTTATTGGGCATGCAAGTGCACGGGTTTGTAGGACGATGAAAATTTCCCTCAAGTGGATGACCTAAGGTTTATCAATCCGTGGGGGCGTGGGATGAAGATGGTCTCTCTCAAACAACCTGCAACCAAATCACAAAAGTCTCTTGTGTCCCCAACACACCCAATACAATGGTAAATTGTATAGGTGCACTAGTTAACGAAGAGATGGTGATACAAGTGCTGTCTGGATGGTAGATAAAGGTTTTTGTAATCTGAAATAATAAAAACAGCAAGGTAACAAGTGGTAAAAGTGGCGTAAGCGGTATTGCAATGATAGGAAACAAGGCCTAGGGTTCATACTTTCACTAGTGCAAGTTCTCTCAACAATAATAAGATAGATAGATCATATAACAAGCCCTCAACATGCAACAAGAGTCACTCCAAAGCCACTAATAGCGGAGAACAAGCGTAGAGATTATGGTAGATGCTGAAACCATCTCAAAGCTATTGTAGGTGTCAAAACCGGCGGATCTCGGGTAGGGGTCAGCTGTGCGTCTAGGCGGATGGTAACGGGAGACAAGGGACACGATGTTTTTACCCAGTTCGGGCCCTCGATGGAGGTAAAACCCTACGTCTGCTTGATTAATATTGATGATATGGGTAGTACAAGAGTGGATCTACCACGAGATCAAGGAGGCTAAACCCTAGAAGCTAGCCTATGGTATGATTGTTGTAATGTATGTTGTCCCTCGGACTAAAGCCCTCCGGTTTATATAGACACGAGAGGAGGCTAGGGTTACAGTCGATTACAATGGTAGGAGATCTACATATCCGTATTGCCAAGCTTGCCTTCCGCCAAGGAAAGTCCCATCCGGACCACGAGGAGTCTTCAATCTTCTATCTTCGTAGTCTTGGAGTCCGGCGAATAATGATAGTCCGGCTGTCCGGACACCCCCTAGTCCAGGACTCCCTCAGTAGCCCCTGAACCAGTCTTCAATGATGATAAGTCCAGCGTGTTTATAGTCTTCGGCGTTGCAAGGCGGGTTCCTCCCTTGAATAATCCAGAGAAGATCATGAACACCAGGATAGTGTCCGGCTCTGCAAAATAAATTCCACATTCCACCGTAGAGAGAATAAAATGTACACTTAGTTCAATCTGGCGGCGTATTTACGGCGTGACATCACACGCTACCAAGCCTTTGTTTGAATCGTTTTTACCATACCACCTCGGCCGCGTTTAGCGAAGCGATTTCCTTAGCACGTCTTGTCGAGCGGTCGTGTTCCCCTTATTCGGGATTCTCATCAATAAATGCGTGGGTAACCCAACGTTCCGTTGCCCGCCTCCTCTATCGGCGAATCCCAAGCAGTCACGGAGGCGGCTCTTAGTATTCGTCCCTTTATAAGTGGACCAAGGCACATCCTTGTTCTTCAATCTCGCATCGAATCTCTTCTTGGCTCCCGGTTCCAACACCGAGCCTCAGTTGGCGCTTGGATCCTCAACCATGTCGGCTCCGACCTCCGGGGCGGTGGATGCCCTCCTCCGTCACGGAGGAGGACATAATGAAGTGCGTGAGGCCAAGTGCAGCCTCGAGGTTTCGCCTGAGTTGCCTACCCGGGGCAGGCCGTGCCGCCTCCGAGCCGGTGAATCGTCGTCTTCGTATCCCACCTCTGTCGGGAGTTTAGGCTTCCAGCGGACCCCTTCGTGAGAGGGCTCTGTTCTACTATGGGCTGGACTTTCCGACTTGGCTCGAGTCCATCCTCCACATCTCCGCATTCATTATCTTCTGCGAAGCCTTCCTTGGCGTCCTCCCCGCCGGCCTGTGGTTGAAGACCTTCAGAGTGGGCGAAGATGATCGGGGCGTCAAGCGAGTCTTGTAGGCGACCATAAGCAAAAGGCCGATGCCCGTGGCGAAGGTTCCTTCAAGAGGAACTTCGGTTGTGGCAGCAAGAGTGGTTCTATATCACGCTCGAAGGGCGCGAGGCAAAAGCCGCAGCCTTCATTCCGCCGGGACCTCCGCCACTAATGTTGTGGGTCGACCAAGGGCTCAATTGGGGGCCGTCGGGCGTGCCCTCGCTGCGAGGCCGTATTCGAGATCTCAGCGAGGATCAACCTGATCAGGTGATGCAAGTTATGCTAATCGGGCATCTTACGCCTGCAAACACCGTCCTCTCCGTCTATGGGAGTTCAACCGGAGGGACCTCGGATTCTCAACACTTTATGGGTGTGACACCCGTGGAGATGTACAAGTTGTTCTTCGGACCCGCGGTGGCGTGTCGGATTTAGCCGAGGGCGAGGCCTAAGCGCGATCGCGGATACTCGGGTAAATAGCTCGAGTCCGGACATTCTATTTATGTGCCTTTCTAGAGTTAGCCTCGACCCTCGTTCTTTACGGGGAATGGGTGGCGCGATCAAGGCTGATAAGGTGTCGGCCCTCCTCCGGAGGCCGCCTTGGAGTCCGTGCTGGTCGAGAATGTTGGAGAGTCGCACCCACGAAGGGCGAAGGGGAAAAGCGAGAGGAGCTAATATTTCGCCCAAAGGCGCTGAAGAGGGGAATCAAGAACCCCTCCCTCAGGGGAGAAGAGGACCGCCTCCGAAGATCCAGGAGCCAAAGCCCTAAGCGCGGAAGAGATCTTCAGGGGGTCCGGCGTCCGGAGAGAATCCGGACGCACAATCATCGCCAAAGGATCAGCCCTCAATGAGCCGTGAGTATGAAAAAGGGAATTAATTAGTAAAATGCCTTCATTTGTGTACGTGACGAAATATTTATATTGCAGTTCGGATCTGCAGCCTTCTCGGATGAGTTCGTCTTGGAGACCTTCTTACGGAGATGATGGAAGTAATCGCCTCCATCTGCAGCGCCCGTCGAGATAAAGCAGGCGAGCACTGAAATATAAATCACGGAGGTATCCCAGTCCGGAGGGCGAGAGTTCGGCACCCACTAGTATCCGGCGGGAGAACTAAAGAATCTGCTTGAGGCGTCCATTTGAGGAAGATCACCGTGCGTTGATCGTATGGTGATTGGAAGGATTCGTCGCCGAGGCGGATTAGGCGATACCGCCATGAGTTCTTTGGCGGGATTTGAGGTATCTTGAGAATAGCGCACCCATTTGTCTTTTAACAGTTTCACACATAAAATCGCCTGTATAGATGGTTGCCCTAGGACTCGGTAGGTTGTCGGAAGCAGCGGCGTCCCTATGCAGGTGGCGGATAGTCGAGGGCCAGCGGACTAATGAGTTTGCGAATTAAGTCGGAAACTTGACATGGTGGATCGGATGTCGCACTTGTCAACGGCGACTTGGCGAGTCGCAAGGTAAATAAATTCTCCGTGGTCGCTTTATCTAAGGGGTGAAGCCCTCCTCGATAAATTTTATGCTGTTATCTGAGGCGGTCTTTGCTGCTGTGGAGAACCTTGGGCGAACTTTCTCGAGCTATGGAGCAAGCCGAAGGAGTGATCTGGCTGCCTCGGCGAGAAATTGAAAGCCGAAAGGCCGCCTTTAAAGCGAGGCGGTGGCGAGTTAGCCATGAAATTAAAGGATCTTGCCGACCGCAATGAGGCTCTTGAAAAGGCGCTTATCGGGCGGGAAGACTGAAGAAGGCCACCGCCGAAGCCAAGGATGCCCGCTCTGCAATCGAGCTATGAAGGAGGAAGGCTGCGCCCGGCGGGAGATCGTGGTGGCAAGCCTTTACCGCTCGCGTCGCGGTTTATGGACGGAAAGTATGCTCAATTTGGCGGCTGTGGAGTCTGGAGGATCCGTATATGGACTTAGGCGCAAGTGCGGCGATGCCGTTAAGCGCCGGGCCGGGAGGATCACGAGGCGGAAGAGCTATATTGGTCTCAATTCCACGATCCGGATCGCTCACTTCCGTTGGCAGACCAGTTGGCGAATGGGCGAGCTAAATAGATTGTCGGAATTGCCATGGGTGACGCCGTGGCCCATATGCGGCGAGAGGTCAAAGCGACGAGCTACTTGACTTCTTGCAGCAATTCCTTGGGCGGTGCCGCATATAAAGAGATGAAGTGGTCGGCTGCGCCGAGGGCGCGGATGGCTCTTGCCCGTGTGAAGCGCATTGTCGGAGATGGATGCCACATACGCCGCCAGGGTTCGGATGAAAGCGGCTCCCTACGAGCACTACGCCGGGGAAGTTATGCGTGGCGCTCGTGTAATAAGTCGCGATGCTCGAAAAATATCACGTTCAAATGAGCGTATTAGCTTATAATCGATGATTATGTTACAAGCTGCTTTTTATACTTGTGTGTCCCAAGTAGTAAAACTTCTCTGTCGACCATTTCGTATACATTTGTATAACTTGAAAGATTGCGGTCTTGACTTAGCCCCCACGCATAAGTGCGGGGTGTTACATAAAAATAAGCGTTTTCACACTTAATCCAGCGTCTCGGTCTGTCATAAGGAGGTGGTAGCGTAGCGAGCGAGGCAATCAGGACTATAATGCTTTATCACTTTCACTTAGCGATGGAGCTCGAGGTGGGGCTACGATATAGCCCAGCGGCATCGCCCTTCTACGAAGTCGGGCGCGTGTGCTGACCGAAAGCGGTCCTTCGTCAAAGCGAAATTCTAAACATTCCTATAGTCGATCGAGTGGTTGACCGGTCTCATTTGTATCATAACGGTCAGATTTTAAACTTTCTCTCTTGAGGTGCTTTCGCCCGGCGAGCTGGGGCTGTCGCGATAGTTCTCCACGGTGCGCGTTAGCGATGATCTGAGCGTAAGGCAGCAAAACACGAGGGCGGGCAAACCCAACATTTGACCAAAGACATGATTGAGCTGATGCATATAATGCCTAACTTTCGAGACACGAACACTCCCTAAGGTGTTCGGTCTTTATAATAATGGGCGAACGATGCCCTAAGCCCCTAGTGTCCAGTGCGGGCATGGTCTTACAGCGGCCGATGCCAAAGCGTCGAGCTCCGCTTTGGCTATAGGAGAAACCAAGGAGAATAACAACAAGAGGCGGTAAAAAAGGTTTCTGAGGTCTTAATCTGAAAAGAATCCTCTAGCGGGTCCCTCTTGCGTCTGCGCCTGTGTCTCCGTTGCGCCGTTATCCTGGACGGGTATGCACATTGTTCATCTGTAGAAAGAGAGGAACGTTTAGTTTTAGAAACAATTTGTGCGAAAAATATGTGTAAAATAAGAAATATAAATAATTAAAGCAGGGTTTGTATTAACCCGCGGTTGTTTGTGCGCGCAGCCCCCTGTGAAGGAGTATGTGGCTAGGGAGCCCCTAGCCTACTGAAGCTGGATTCGCCTATACGAGTCCGGGGTCTTTAAGTGACCCTCGCATTAAAATGACGCCACGTGGACCGGGCATCTTGAGTGTAAGAGATGCGTGTCACGGTATGGCGTTAAAGCGGACAAAGCCTTCGTCCCAAAAGTGCTTGATATTCACTTTCAAATGGGGCGATATGAAAATTAATTTTTCTCGTCGAAAATTGTTGGCGATCGAACACGACTTCTAGTAATATGGAGCTGTGCACTTGGCGTAAGGGCTGGCGTCACTCCTTTGAAGGAAGTGCGGCTGTGTCGGATTTTAGTAGGGTTTATCCCCATCCTACGGATTGTTTTTGAATAGAAGCGAGTTTAAAGCTGCCTCCGTCCATTAGGACATGAGTAAATTGTAATCCGTCTATTATGGGATTCAATATCGAGAGTCCATCCCGCATTTGAGCAACGGAATAGTCGGTGGTGAAAGTGATTGGTTTGATATCAATCTCTGATCTGCTGGGTTGGACAGCGAAGCTCTTTAGAAAGTGCGCACTATTTTTCCGTATTATCACATGAAGTGAGTTCTGCTTTGACCCCTTGTGGGAAAATCTTTTGTTTTCGGTGCTCTGCTTTGGTGGGGTTTATCTTCTTAAGCTTAGCGTCGAGCCCTTGTGTTCAGCATTTAGTCGGCGGACTGTTTGAAAACCAGCAATCCTGTGGGTGTGATTTGCGAGCCTTAGAAGTCTTGTGGATTTGACATATCAACCCAAAATCTTGTTTAAGTTGGACAATTCGTCCTTTGTCATCCTTAAGAGGCTGTGTTTTATTATTGGGCGCGAGCTTTTGAATCCGGCGTTGTTGCCTTGCGCTCTTGCGCTTTTCTCTTTATTCCATCGCTGCTCTTTTACGCGCCGTGATTTTCCGTTTCCATCTCTTATCTCATATGTACTTGGGTCGCTGGTGCTGCATCTTGCTAACCAACTATCCTCTCCCGCACAGAAGCGGGTCATGAGGCTTATTAGTCACGAACATTGTCCTTGGTTTCTCTTGCCAGAGGTGTCTGGCGAGCCATTACGTCTCGGACATTGTGCTTGAAAGCTGCTAAGGCGGCGTCCGGACGATCGACTATTTGGTTCTTTTTAAAGGAACCTGTTCGAAATTTCATGACTCTCCGGGCTGTTGAGTTATATGACTTAGATCATCGCATCCGTAGGATGGACATAAGTCCTTGAAAATTTTCTCTAAGCGTCCTCGAGCTCTTCCCAACTTCTGCAGTGTTTTACGGGAGGCAGCCAATGACCCGGATGGCCCTTTGAGCTTGAGGGTAGGTATTTTATGGCGTGGAGATCGTCTCCTCGGCCATATGTATATGTAGTATATAATCTTCTATCTAGACTCCGAGTGTTGTTCCATCGTAGGCCTCTATGTTGATGGGTTTAAATCCTCTTTGAGGAATTCATGGTCGGCACCTCATCCAAGTGAAACATAGTGGGTGTCTGGCGCCCTGTATTTGTGTGTGCGCTATCATCGGACACTTGACGTGTTGCCTTGCTTCTCGGGGCCTTCTCCTTTGGCCCGTAAATTGACTGGCTGGGCCATCTATCCTTCAAGTTAGTTGGTGGATTTATGTGTGCGCTTGTTGTCATAATTGTCTGTCATCGGCCATCTATCAACTAAGCGGCCCCTTATTTTTAGACGGTGGGGCTCTATGGCCTCCTCGTGGAATCCGATAGCGAGCTTAAGCCGGGTAGCTCTTTGATTGGTGGCCATTGCCGTACTTATCTGCGGTTTTGAGCACTTTGCTCCATCTCATTACGAGTGTGTCTTCCGCTGTTTTGAGCCTCCGTTTTTCCTTCTTGAGGGCTTCTTGCGATCTTGTGAGTCTTTTCGAAGGTTCTTGCTCTCGGTGGCGTGTCGGCATGAGGTCATCCGGATTATTATTTTCACGAACTGGACTGATTATCGACTTCGTCATGTTGGACGGTTGCTTATTTGCATGTTCGTCATCCACTTGTGAGCCCTGCCATATGCGGGCTCCTTGGGAGCGTTGTTGTCGTCGGCGGGATTTAGGGCGGACGTCTGCGCCCGCCGTTTTGGTCGTTTATCGCGGGGTCATCTTACGCATGACCCGTTGGTCCTCGTTATCGCTCTCCTTTGGGGTGTCCACCATATATATGTCATGTGACGAGGTGGTCCTCCCGTGCTTTATATGCTCTGTTTTTTGTTCGTCTCCGGCATCGTCGTCCATAGCGTCGATGTCTTCGGAGTCATAGTCTAGCATGTCGGTTAGATCGTCGACAGTGGCTACAAAGTGGGTGGTGGGTGGGCTCTGAATTTCTTCGTCGTCCGTACCCCAACCATCCTGGCCATAGTCCGGCCAGGACTCTCCTGATAGCGATAGATGCTTTAGTGAATTCAGGATATCGCCAAAAGGCAGGTATTGGAAGATGTCCGCGGCGGTGAATTCCATAACGGCGCCCAATCCGGATCGATTGGTAGTAGCGGGAGGTTGGTCGGCAAGAGTCCGGCACCTCGGAATCACGAGTTTCGCGAGGACAAGATCGATGTTCGACTCCATCGCCGTGGATGTTGAAGCCCCGGTAGCGTCTATCCACGGCCCTCGATCTGGCGATCGGCCGGGCTAATGGCGAAGCGGATCGTCGTCGACCACCAAAACCTTTGTTGGCGGTGAAAGCTAGATCATGCCCATCGTCCGCGATCGGTACGCATGGCTGTGGCTCGAGTCTATCAAAGAATCAAGTTTCGCGGACGCCGGCGCGAAGTTTCGCTTCGAATTTGACTGGCGGCCGGGGCATAACTTCGATCTGCTCGAGATGGCCAAGTGAATTGGCCCGCGATCTGAAACCGCTAAATCTGAAGATCTGTCCGGGAGAAAAGTCTGCATACGGACAGCGTTGCTGATTGAAGATGCCATCAAGCCTATCGGTGGCGACCGCGGAGGAACTCTCAATGAAAGCACCAATGTCGATTGTCAAAACCGGCGGATCTCGGGTAGGGGTCCCGAACTGTGCGTCTAGGCGGATGGTAACGGAGGCGAGGACACGATGTTTTACCCGAGTTGGGCCCTCTCGATGGAGGTAAAACCCTACGTCTGCTTGATTAATATTGATGATATAGGTAGTACAAGAGTGGATCTACCACGAGATCAAGGAGGCTAAACCCTAGAAGCTAGCCTATGGTATGATTGTTGTAATGTATGTTGTCCTCTGGGACTAAAGCCCTCTGGTTTATATAGACACCGAAGGAGGCTAGGGTTACTGAGTCGGTTACAATGGTAGGAGATCTACATATCCGTATTGCCAAGCTTGCCTTCCCGCCAAGGAAAGTCCCATCAGGACCGAGTCGAGTCTTCAATCTTCTATCTTCGTAGTCTTGGAGTCCGGCGGATAATGATAGTCCGGCTGTCCGGACACCCCTAGTCCAGGACTCATTCAGCTATTCTTTCGGATCAATCTATAAAAGAGTTCGTACTAGAATAATACCTTAAGATACAAATCAACCAAAACCCTAATGTCACCTAGATACTCCATTGTCACCTCAAGTATCATGTGCATGATTATCGATATGCATCACACAATCTCAGATTCATCCAACCAACACAAAGTACTTCAAAGAGTGCCCCAAAGTTTCTACCGGAAGTCAGGGCGTGTGTCAACCCCTATGCATAGGTTCCCAATGTCACGAAACCATAAGTTGATCACCAAAACATACATCAAGTGGCACATGATATCCCATTGTCACCCACAGATAATCACGACACGACATACATCAAGTGTTCACATAAAAGACTCAATCCGATAAGATAACTTCAAAGGGAAACTCAATTCATCACAAGAGAGTAGGGGGAAAACATCATAAAATCCAACTAGAATAGCAAAGCTCGGGATACATCAAGATCGTGCCATCGAGGAACACGAGAGAACACGAGAGAGAGAGAGATCAAACACATAGCTCTTGGTACATACCCTCAGCCAGGGTGAACTACTCCCTCCTCGTCATGGATAGCGCCGGGATGATGAAGATGGCCACGGTGATGGGATCCCCCTCCGTGAGTGGAGCGGAGCAGACTCCGAGAGGTTTTGGTGGCTCTGAGAGGCTTGCGTGGCGGAACTCCCGATCTATCTTCTTGGAAGTTTTACGATCGTAGGTATATAT
Source organism: Aegilops speltoides (assembly GCA_021437245.1). Lineage (NCBI taxonomy): Eukaryota > Viridiplantae > Streptophyta > Magnoliopsida > Poales > Poaceae > Aegilops > Aegilops speltoides. The sequence continues at coordinate 40,143 of JAHHZJ010003421.1, forward strand.
GGGTGCAAAGGGTACATCGGTGGAGCTTGAGGCCCACAAAGGCGGGCGGCGCCCTAGGGGTGGCGCGCCCCCCACCCTCGTGAGCACCTCCGTATCTTCGACATGGGGTCCAAGTCCATCGGTGGGTTTCCTTCCAAAATAACTTCTCCAATTGATTTCGTTCCGTTTTGACTCGTCGATATTCCTTTTCCTCGAAACCTTTGAAATAGGCATAAAACAGCAAATGCAGGTTGGGCCTCCGGTTAATAGGTTAGTCCCAAAAATAATATAAAAGTGGATAATAAAGCCCAATATTTCCTAAAACAGTAGATAAAGTAGCATCGAGCAATCAAAAATTATATATCGTTGGAGCGTATCAAGCATCTAAGCTTAATTCACCTTTCGTCCTCGGTAGGTAAATGATAAAAAAGAATTTTTGATGCGGAGTGATACTTTGGCATAATTTCAATGTAATTCTTCTTACTTGTGATATGAATATTCAGATCCGAAAGATTCAAGACAAAAGTTCATATTGACATAAAAATAATAATACTTCAAGCATACTAATAAAGCAATCATGTCTTCTCAAAATAACATGGCAAAAGAAAGTTCATCCCTACAAAATCATATAGTTAGGCTATGCTTCATTCTCGTCACACAAAGATGTTCCCAACTTCTATACCCTCGATGACAAGCCAAGCAATGGTTTCATACTTAAATAATCTCAAACTTTTTCAACCTTCACGCAATACATGAGCGTGAGCCATGGATATAGCACTATGGGTGGAATAGAATATGATGATGGGGATTGTGTGGAGAAGACAAAAAAGGAGAAAGTCTCACATTCACGAGGATAATCAACGGGCTATGGAGATGCCCATCAATTGATGTCAACATGAGGAGTAGGGATTGCCATGCAACGGATGCACAAGAGCTATGAATGCTCAACAAAAGAAAACTAGTGGGTGTGCATCCAACTCACTTGCTCATGAAGACCTAGGGCATTTGAGGAAGCCCATCGTAGGAATATACAAGCCAAGTTCTATAATGAAAAATTCCCACTAGTATAAAAAGACAACTTATGAGACTCACTACATGAAGAACAAGGTACTACTTTGAAGCACAATATATGAGACTCACTACATGAAGAACAAGGTGCTACTTTGAAGCACAAGTGTGGAAAAAGAGATAGTAGCATTGTCCTTTTTACTTATTTTCTTTTTTTTGGGGCCTTTATTTCTATTCTTTTTTTTGGCCTTTCCCTTTTTTTGGGCAATGCTCTAATAATGATGATCATCACACTTCTATTGATTACAACATAAGGATTACAACTCAAAATTTAGAACAAGATATGACTCTATATGAATGCCTCCGGCGGTGTACCGGGATGGTGCGATGAATCAAGAGTGACATGTATGCAAAATAGTGCATGGTGGCTTTGCCACAAATACGATGTCAACTACATGATCATGCAATGGCAATATGAAAAAAGTAATGTATGTCATGATGATGATGATGGAAGTTGCATGGCAATATATCTCGGAATGGCTATGGAAATGCCATGATAGGTAGGTATGGTGGCTGTTTTGAGGAAGATATAAGGAGGTTTATGTGTGATAGATCGTATCATATCACGGGGTTTGGATGCACCGGCAAAGTTTGCACCAACTCTAAAGGTGAGAAAAGGCAATGCACGGTACCGAAGAGGCTAGCAAAGGCGGAAAGGTAAAAGTGCGTATAATCCATGGACTCAACATTAGTCAAAAGAACTCATATACTTATTGCAAAAATTTAGAAGTCATCAAAAACCAAGTACTACGTGCATGCTCCTAGGGGGATAGATTGGTAGGAAAAGACCATCGCTCTTCCCCGACCGCAACTCATAAGGATGCACAAGCCAGGTACACTTCATGTTTCAAATTTGTTACACAACTTTAACCATACGTGCATGTTACGGGACTTGCTAACTTCAAAACAAGCATTCTTTAAATTCATAATCACCCAACTAGCATGACTTTAATATCACTACCTCCATATCTCAAAACAATTATCAAGCATCAAACTTTTCTTAGTATTCAACACACCATAAAATTCTTCACTACTAGGGAAAAGCCTAGCAACAGCTTGGTTTAGGCACCCTCGATGGCCTTGGTACAGGCGCTACTAATAAGGCGCTACAGCTAACGTGTGGCGATGGCGGCGTGTTGACCTGCCTCTGCTGCTACACAATTGCTGCAGCAGCGGTTTTGGGAAGGCGCTACTGGTATTAGCTGCAGCGCTGTTTCGGTGTAAGCGCTACTGGTAAGCAGGCGCTACTGCTAAATCCCCCCCTCGCTACTACTAGTTTTATTAGTTTTTTTCCCTGCAGATTTGTTTTTTATTTGTTTTGCATTTGAATAGGCTTTATACAATAATCTTTAGCATATCATCCACATACAAATGATAGCATATACATACAATTAGTCTCATCAAATCATGTCATCATCATAATCATCATCCAACACAAAGTGGTCTCGATCTAGTCATCAATCTAGAAAATAGCGATACAAGTCTCGATTACTTGCAAATACATCGTCATCCATCTAAACAATGATATACATGAGAATAGCTATCACTTTGAGTACATGAGTTCGTATCCCTCTCTCGCATTAGCGTGAACCTAAACTAAGTCTGCGTGTAAGCTCGGAAACCGAAAACCGGTACACCTAGGCCTTTCACTCCGGCCACTTGTCGTATATATACTCTGGCGTAGCACTTCTTACGCCATTTATAATCTATGCACCTGCATCGTCACATGAGTCGATGATATGCAACATATATAGTTGAGCAACACAAAGAGACAGACTTGGCAAAAATAGAAACAACATATCATAAGCATAAATAACAAAGTTCATCGTACCCAAATGACCTAACTAGAGTGATTTTAAGCTAGTCGAGGAGGGCGGTTTAATTACATCACAAATAAAGTTTCACCGTGCATAACTCAAAGTTTTGTCATAAAAGAAACTATGGACTAAACGGACACATTGTCATATATCGACAATCACTCCAGCATGTCGTGCCATCCATCCAAGTCAGGGAGATAGTCATCGAGCTTTGTGAAAACTTCATGTCGAGGCGCTGAGAGGCTATCCATGTTGGACGTCTTCCGCGACATTTGTCCTACGCATGGAACATCCCTGTTTTCCGACGACCTCATTCATGATGATTTGGGCAAGTTCGCGCTGGATGTTATAGAACTCAGCTCGAAGTCGATGATCCTCGATATCTCCTATGTCCTTTGCCCATTGCAGAATATGGGCATCGCTAGATCTAGGTGCCATGTGAAGGTTCTGGTGATCCCGTCGGTACTCCAGCATGTGGTGTAGGACATAGAATCCATCATTAAGAGAATCGTTCGGTTCTTTGGATGCAGCGAAGTCGGTCTTATGGCTGAAGGCGTGCTGCCGCCCTTTTCTTCTTGTCCCTAACATCTCCACCTTGCTTGGTAGTAAAACATAGCACCGTCGAGAACATCTTTGATGTGGGTGTAATCCTTTTGTGAATGTTCTTGACGAGTCCAAGTAAAGGCGTGGGAGAATCGGGGTAGAGGATGATGAGGACGGGCGCCCGCATGCATAAAATAAGTACACCTCAAATTAATTAGCCTCCACCGTGCAAATGAATTATTGAAATCGAAGGAAGGATAGCAGCGGATGACTTACGGGATGATAAGGCACGAGAATCGCCTCCTTGTCCTTATTGGCGAGCATGGCGGCGATGTAATCCCTCGCGTATTCACGATCTTTGTGCACAGACTCCCAAGAAGGCCTCGTGCATGTAATGCAGGTCAGCGACACAGATATGAGCTATCTGCTCAACCCCAATGATGTAGCTCATGTGCAAGGCATAAAAGCGGACAAAAGTAAAATCCAGCTTCTTCACGTGAAACATGTCGAATATGTAATCGAATCGGAGAAAGAACTTATCAGCGGGAAGCCATTGGCGTCGACATTTGCTGCGGAACATTAACCACGTAGAAGTGGGTATCTGGATCTTCGGCGATGAGGCCTTTCTCTACCGCAGCACATCGTCATGAAGTCTCCTCGGATCGCGAATCTGGCCCGTGGCGCTGTTTGGTAGGATTGGTTTACGGGGATATGCCATTTATCCGCGCCGGGGATATCTACGGTCGAAGCGAGGCTCTTTGGCGGCTGGATCATAGAATCAGCTTTTTGCCTTTCCTCGCTCTCTTCCTAGGCTTCTTTACCACGGATGGTCGTCAATACAGCGTTGAGGCGGTAATTCGAGCAGCGACTCATGATGCTCAAACCACGAGGCGCCGGTATAGACATCTTGTTCAGCGCCATCGTCATCCTCATCCTCATCCATGGCGGCGTCATCAGCCTCTAATGGAGCCACCTGCTTACCCGTCGCTATCACCCAACCCGACACCGGCGCTAATTGGGTAGGTGGGGTGTTGATATTCATACCTTCTGAGGCTGCGTGCTCGTGGGTGTGCTCGGCCGCCTCGAGGCGAAGCAGACTCTTTAGCCTGAGGACCCACCCATTGCAACAATCACCAAGCCCGCGCGGTCTCGTCGTCATCCCCACTAGTATTAGAGGCAAATTCTCGTGGCCCGGTTTGACAGCCACGGAAACCTTGAAGGCGTTAGGGGTATCGGCGGCTGTGGAACAATGGTTCCTTCGGCTCCATTATCGTCCCCTTCCCCGTCCACCTTACATTACGCCGATGGTGTACAATATAGTGAGCAGGGTTTCGTCGACCTGCAAATAAAAGTCTGCGGCGTGAGACATCGAAAAGCAGCAGCGGGAGATTATACATTTATATTGAAGGGGCGGTGTGGAAGATACCGTGAGGCGTCGAGCTCAGCCAAGAGGAGGCACCACCGAGCACGTCCGGTCGCGCGGCTGGTCTGATGGCAGTCTTGTGCGGGAGCAGTGCGGGGAGCAGTCACGGGAGCAGTCTGCGGGAGCAGTCGCGGGAGCGGTCGGGGAGCAGTCGCGGGAGCAGTCGCGGGAGCATGTGCTGCCAAGAAGTCGACAAGGGAAAGTCCTCTGCATTTTTTGGATTTTCCCTTGTCCAAATGTGAGCGCCCGTCACCAAGGAAGTAGATAAATCTGCAACCGCTTTGTTTTGCGGCAGCTATCGCTGTTGCGGTTATGCGAGATGATTTCTTCTCAACGCAATCTGAACCTTCTTGTCGATGCTTTCTTGATTAACCTCCGTCTTTCCTTTCTCTCCTCCGTGGTCTCACGGTAGTACTTCTTCCGTCGCGCCGTCTCCGACACCGTGCCGCGCGTCCATCTGACGGTCAGTATCCACGGTTGTCGTTTCAATATGTTCAACGCCGGTTGAATGGAGTGTCCCCAGGCCTCGCCAATGCCTCGAACGGCGAGTCGCTTCGACCGCAATCGGCGTTGCTCTCTGCAAAAGGCACAAGGATCGTTTACAAATATGACTAGCGTGTGCGGTCGAATTGATCGAAACTAAAATTACGGTAGTCTCATGAACTCCGTAATGACCGGTGTTGTCTCATAAACCTTCTTGATGGGTCCCAATGGTGGCGGGCCCTCGGGGCGTCACGCTCTGCGGGGCGGTGAAATCCGCCAAAGTGCAGGATGCCCGGACTTCGCGGCTTCGCGTCCTCCTTGGCCCATTTGGACCTCTTTCGCCGTAACCACGGCTTAGAAGTGGTGGGTCCCAATGTTCCTCTTTGAAGCCCCTTCATGTACTTAGACTTTTCTTTGGCAGCCGGCCTCGCAAGCCTCCTTGAATATTTGAAACTGCTCTTCCGTGATTGTCGGACTTTCCTTTACAATCTCGGGTAGGGTTCCGTCGTTGATCTTTGCTTTCACTCGATTTTCGAGGCGGCCAGCGTTGCTAAACTTGGTCATGGCGTGTTTGTTTATCTTCTTCATTGCGGGTCATTATGCGGATCTTCATAATCCTTCTCATTCCGGCCGGGAACAAGAATATCTGGTGAAACTTCTTTAGGAGGAGCTCCTCATATTTTCTATCTTCTTTAGATTCTCATCGTTGATGGTGGCGGTTGTCCGTATGATGCAGCCTATTTGATTGCCGTATGCCTTGCATCTTCCTCGGCGCCTTTGGCTCAAAATTGCCGTTGTCCACCTCCGTGACCACCAGTCTAGTAGTCCTGAGTTTGTTAGGAAGCCGTTGCCTCTTCGCTTTCGGTGCTACACGGATCCGCTCCCGAGCAGCCTTGGTCTCGGCGCCGGTCTCGATGCGGTCTGAATCTCAGCGCGGTGTCGATCTCAGCACCGGTCTGCGTGTCGGTCTCAACACCGGTCTGCGTGTCGGTCTCGATCCCGATGCGGGCCTAGCAACAACATCTGTTGATCGTCGGTAAAGCTAAAAAATTAAATACGCCGCCCGGTGAGCGTCGTCATAATCACGAACCCTGTCCTTCATCGTTGCTAGCCATGTTTCCTATGATTAAATCTAGTCAATTAATTCTAGACCTAATAAAATGAATAATGACATAAAAAGGACTATTGTTTTGCAGGAATGTTGACTCCTTCTTGGTGCGGCAAATCCGGGCTTTCGATATGTCTAGTTTGTAGCACAAGTCATGCGAAATTCACGGAAATTTCGGCATGACCTTAACTAAAAAGTGGACAAATCGAGAACCTGAAATTGCGAACGAAATGAATCAACATTCGGCAAAACTATAAACCCTCAACATCATTCACAGAAACAACAAAGCCACCACTTGGGCACAATCGAACAACTTCAATGAAAAGATATGACATGACCACTTCAATGAAAAATAAAATTTGGCTAAATTCTTTTCCTTGAAAAATAGTGGTCTTTTGAAAAATCAAAAACCTTTGCCAATCTACTTAACCTAGCTTCTTAATCCAACGAACCTAATTAACCTACCTATTTAACCTAGTTGGTTAATCTTGTTTACCTAGATAATTAACCTAATTAAACTAGTTAGCATAGCTAGTTCTCTGTCAAAGCCTAAAATAAATTTCTGCACTAATTAACATGGATAATTAACCTAATTAAACTAGTTAACTGACTAGTTCTCTGTCATAGCCCTAACTAAGTTTTGCACTAACCTAGATAATTAACCTAATTAAACTAGTTAACCTAACTACTTCTCTGTCAATGCCCTAACTAAACTTTTGCCCTAAAACCTAGATAATTAACCTAATTAAAACTAGCTAACCTATGCATGAGAGAGAGAGAGGGGTGGGGGCTTCTGAGATGATGGCTCGGTGGTGGCGGCGGAGGCGGTGTGGTGGCGAGGCGAGGCGTCTCGGTGGCGCGAGGCGAGGCGTCTCGGTGGCGAGAAGGTGGCGTCGTCGGCGGCTCGGTGGCGTTAGCGAGCAGCAGCAGCTCCGTGGCGTTAGGCGGCTCGGTGTCGTCGGCGGCGCCTGCAGCTCTGGTGGTAGCGTCGTCGGCGGCGGCGAGTGTGGGCGACGAATCGGGGAGGCAATGGCCTTGAGAGTGGGGTTTGAGGATTTGGGGAAGTGGTGGCGGGCGAAGCGGTTTTTGGCTATGTCAAACTTAAGCGGTATGCGTTTAAAAAGCGCTATAGCTAAGTTAGCTATAAGCGCTTTTAAAGCGCTGCTGCTATAGCTAATTTCCTATTCTGTTTCTATAGCGGGGTTTAGGGGCAGCGCTGCAGCTCGTTAGCTATAGCGCGTCATACAAACAAACGCTGCTGCTATGCCTTCCTCCGATTTTTCACTTTTTCGTTTATTTTGCTTTACATTTTATTTTCCCTTTCTCCTTTTCTATTTCTTTCATTTTCATTTAAATTTCTATTTGTTTATCATCTTATTTTATTTTTGTTAGTAGTAGCGCTCTTGGTGAAGCAGCTGCTAAGCTGTGATATAGTGATGTACGTTCCATCTAAGATCGCTACTGCTATCGTAGCCTAACATTCTACCAATGGGAATATTAGTAGTAGCGCTTTTTGGGTGAAGAGGCGCTACTGCTAAGTTTAATGCTGTGTAGCGGTTTCTAGTAGCTCGCTATTGCTAAATAGCACTAAGCGCTGTTTTTGAACATATTGCTGCTAAGATTCAATGTATAGCCTTTTCCTAGTAGTGTATCAAAGCTTCATTCACAACAAACTCAACAAGAACTTCGTGAGATAGGTTAGTATAAACCAATGCAAAACCTTATCATTTTCTACTGTAACAAATCACTAAAATTATTATTCAACATTGCATACTAAATGCCTCTGCATATTTAATACTCCTATCACCAAATAGAATCATTAAACAAGCAAACATATGCAAACAATGCAACCATAACAGCAATCTGTCAAAACAGTACAGTCTGTAAAGAATTCAAGAGTATCAATACTTACCTAACTCCAACAATTATGAACTAAAATTCCCACTGTAGTAAATTCATCAGAGCTCAATATGCAAAAAGTTTCAACATTATATCATGCTCCGACTTTTCTAGGGAATTTTTGCAACAGAGGTAAACTTTCTGTTTTCAAATAGCAACATGTATACTAACAAGATAAGCATGGCAAAGGCTATTGAGGGAGTCCTGGACTAGGGGGTGTCCGGACAGCCGGACTATCATCGTCCGCCGGACTCCAAGACTACGAAGAAACAAGATTGAAGACTCCGTCCCGTGTCCGGATGGGACTTTCCTTGGCATGGAAGGCAAGCTTGGCGATACGGATATGTAGATCTCCTACCATTGTAACCGACTCTGTGTAACCCTAGTCTTCTCCGGTGTCTATATAAACCGGAGGGCTTTAGTCCGTAGGACAACATACATTACAACAATCATACCATAGGCTAGCTTCTAGGGTTTAGCCTCTTTGATCTCGTGGTAGATCCACTCTTGTACTACCCATATCATCAATATTAATCTAGCAGGACGTAGGGTTTTACCTCCATCAAGAGGGCCCGAACCTGGGTAAAACATAGTGTCCCTTGTCTCCTGTTACCATCCGCCTAGATGCACAGTTTGGGACCCCCTACCCGAGATCCGCAGGTTTTGACACCGACATTGGTGCTTTCATTGAGAGTTCCTCTGTGGCGTCACCGATAGGCACGATGGCTTCTCCAATCAACAACGCCCGTCGAGGTGAGACTTTTCTCCCCGGAGACAGATCTTACGTATTGGCGGCTTCTGCTGCGGGCCAACTCACTTGGCCATCTGGAGCAGATCGAAAGCTACGCCCCTGGCCATCAGGTCAGGTTCGGAAGCCTAAACTTCACGGCCGACATCCGCGGGGACTTGATCCTCGACGGACTCGAGACTCGCAAAAGCGTGCAGCGCTGTCACAGCCAGGCATGATTTAGCTCTGTCGCGGACGGTGCCACAGTAGCCGCCAAGAATCCGCTTCGGCCCTTAGTCCGGAGCCGATCGCTAAATCGAGGACGGTGGTTGGACCGCCTCGGGGCTGCAATTTCTCTGGCGATGGGCGAACACTAACCTTGTCCCTCATGGCTTCGTGACTCAGTGCGGACTCCTTGCGGACTCCGGACCTCCACGCCCTGCCAATTGAATCGATTGGGCGCGGTTATGGAATTCACCCAGCGGGCATCTTCCAACACTCGCCCTTTGGCGACATCCTAAATTCGGTAAGCATCATCTCGCTATCCAGGAGAGTCTGGCGGATTATGGCGAGATGGTTGGGATACAGACTGACGAAGAAATTGAGCCCACCCACCACCCACTTTGTAGCCACTGTCGGCGATCTAACAGACATGCTAGACTACGACTCCGGCGACATCGGCGCTATGGGCGATGATGGGAGCGAAGCGAGAACCAGCGCCTACGGCAGCTTGGAAGACCACCTCGTCATACAACATATACATGGTGGACACCCCAAAAGATGGGGGCGAAGAAAGCGGTGGAGGCAGATTCCTTAGAAAACAGCCCAAGCGCCGGCGTCGTGACACGCTCTAAATCCATACAACAGAATGGAGATTCGGCATAGGAGATAATAATACCCGGAGAGTGCGAAGATAATCCCCTCGGCAAGACTCGGTAGCGGGAGGATCACGAAGCAAGCCCTCACGAGAGGGCGTGAGGCGAAGAGGTCGAGGACTATAACTATATACCTCCCTTGAAGGCGAGGCAAGACTCAATGACAGCCAATTAAGTGCGTGCACGAGATCCCGTCGAACAAGAGCTTTAAGCGCGGGCTTATCGCCACGGCAAATAGCCTAAAGAAAAAGTAGCAGCAGACTTCAAGCTGATCGGGACCTGGGCGATCGATGGACCGAGGTCCTCATGGCGAAGTAGTAGAAACTTCGAGCGCCCTCAAAAGCTACCCAAGGCATAAGTTGCTCCCCGATTAGAGGAGGAAGCATACATACCTTCATCACCAGCGCCCCGTCGGCCGACCGACCACCCGTGGTGACGAAGAGCATCAAGCCCTCGGCAAGACCGTACCCGGCATCGCTCCAAAAGTAAGAAGCCAATAGGGAGCGTTGGGACTTGCGAGATGTATTGGAGGACAAAGCAAGGCAATCGAGATCCATCTCTACGGATCACGTGGGCACCCGACCCTGACGAATACCATCGCGCTAGATACAATAACTCGGCTGGGCGAACACAGTGAACAACGCTCTCTCGAGCTCGTCGTGATATTGCTCAATATAGGCGCCGCACACCGCTATGCTTCAGCGGCGAAGTAATGGATCATCAAATCCCGAAGGGTTTAAATCCGTAAACGCCGAATCCTCGATGGCTACCAGACCCTGCGGTTTGGATCGAAGATTATCTCCTTCACATCCATATGGCCCGGCGACAATCTCCATGCCATCAAGTATCTCCTCAAGCTTAAGGACCATCTCGGCATTGGCTTAACAACTTGCCCGCAGAGTCAATTGGGTGTTGGAAAGACACGGAAGCCGCATTAAATCGACAACTTCGAGAACGCGTATGTGCGGCCACGAGCGCCGATGACCTAAGCCACATAATTCAGCAGCAGACGAATCGGCGGACAATTACGGACCGCGGTTCTTGACAAAGAAAAACCAAATCGTCATTGTCCGGGATCTGGAGGCCCTCGCAGCCTTCAAACATAACATCCTGACGAGTGGCTATCCGGCACCTAGGACCGGAAAAGCGAAATCCATGGCAGCCCTCACATCATTAATGACCCAATTTTTTTGCGGGAGAGGACGGTGGCTAGCTATGACAACAACCTCGATAAAAATTCTGGCAGTCCGGATACCAAGGACCACAATGGCGGTCGGCGTCGAAGCAAAAATAAGCGCCGCGTGCTGGCGGCGACAAGAAGGATCGTTAGTCACGCCCGGTTCGAGGCTCTAAACCGGTCGTGGAATAAGCCATTCAAAAGAACCACTCCGGGTCCGTCAATTTGGATGGACACTTTCGACCGCTATGCGGATACATGGCACCCCGAAAAGCAGTGAATCACACCATGATGTTGGGTATTCAAACAAGCGAGCAAGTTAATTGCGAAAGCAATGACAAGGGGCTAAGCGGCGACGATGAGGAAGAGACCCGACCGCGAACAATAGAGAGACGAAGGTTTCCCCCACAAGTGCGGACGGTGAACATGATTTCGCCACCCATATACCCAAGAGGGAGGCGTGCGTGCGAGGGCGTATATGCGATGGAGCGATCGCCCTAAGTTCAATCCATGGTCCTCTTGTCCGATCACTTCGATCGAAGAGACCATCCGACCAACATCCGCCATGGCGAATTCGCGCGTTGGTTTTAGACCCAATCGTCTATGGATTTCACCTCACGAGAGTCGATGGGCCGGCGGCGTGCTGAACCTGCTTTATCGGGATACGGTCGCGCAAGATGGGCATAGACCCTCAAGATTAAACCTACAAAGGCGACTTTCAAAGCGTCATACCGTGTCGAGGCCAATTATGCAGGCTCGATCCTGCTGGAAGTGGTCGCCGGATCCCGGACAATTTTGGGCGAGTTAATCTTGACATAGTCCCATTCGAAGTGGCTATCACGCCCCTGCTCAGACGAACCGCATTTGCAAAGTTCAGCGCGGTACCGCGTTACGCATACCTCAAGCTCAAGATTCCGGGCCCTCGTGGAGTCATCACGGTCAATGGAAATACGGGCAGCTCCTCGAGCGGAGAACACAATGACTCTCGCGGCGGAAATCTGAGCAGCCTTTTAAGGCAATATTCGAGTCCGGGCTAAGCGGCGGACCTGACCAAGCGGCGCGGAGCAACATCAGCCAAGACCACAGCACGTTAGAGACGCAGCGTATTAATGCTAACCCCAGCCCTTGCATAATTGCAAGACCAACCCTCAGCGTACATCATTATGCTCTGGAGATACCATGGGCTTAGGGAAGGGCACGACCTATGCAGACCTAGAGTGCGGCTCGACCACACCGGGGCTCACAAGTGTGTCCTCCTTTTTATCATTATTTTCTTTCTTTATGTACACGAGGACTCCGTTTACGGAGGCCTGTCCGTGATGGACCGCCAAATTCGCGATGCAATAGCAGGGAAGAAAGAAAGCTGTGATAAACACTCGGTAGGGGTCCCGGACTGTGTGTCTAAGCGGATGGTAACAGGAGGCGAGGGACCACGATGTTTTACCCGAGTTCGGGCCCTCTCGATGGAGGTAAAACCCTCGTCTGCTTGATTAATATTGATGATATGGGTAGTACAAGAGTGGATCTACCACGAGATCAAGGAGGCTAAACCCTAGAAGCTAGCCTATGGTATGATTGTTGTAATGTATGTTGTCCTACGGACTAAAGCCCTCCGGTTTATATAGATCTGGGAGGAGGCTAGGAATTACAGAGTCGGTTACAATGGTAGGAGATCTACATATCCGTATTGCCAAGCTTGCCTTCCGCCAAGGAAAGTCCCATCCGGACACGGGGCGGAGTCTTCAATCTTGTATCTTCGTAGTCTTGGAGTCCGGCGGATAATGATAGTCGGCTGTCAGGACACCCCTAGTCGAGGACTCCTCGGTAGCCCCGAACCAGGCTTCAATGGCGATAAGTCCAGCGTGTTTATAGTCTTGGCGTTGCAAGGCGGGTTCTCCTTCAAATTCCATGTACACTGCGAGCGAGTGTCCGGCTTCATCTTGAATCTTGTGTTCCTTGGCTTCTACACCAAATAATGGCCCTCTTCCGCAGCGTACGAATCACGAAAAGCCGAGTGTCTTTGCATTTCACCCCTAATTGTGTGAGTCGTCCGCCTATAAAGAGGCAAGAATCGAGATCAAACCACACCGTCTTCCTCCGTGAATACTCCATCGAGCGCCTTTGACCTAGAAATCCATTCCATCATGGATGTCGTGGGCTCTTCTTCGCAGCTCCCAGCCCACCGCGAATTGGAGGAGGTGCTCTATTCGCTGCGATGCTAGTGAAGCTCAAGCGGAGTTTCTCCCTCCGGCCTTCATGGTCCCGATCCGGGCGGACTGGATACTTATCAAGGTGGGAGGCAGGCGGAGGATACTCAAGCCCCAATAAGGGGAGGCAGTATGCCGTCCCCTATCGATAAGGGACTCGGATTCCCAATACATCCGTTCCTCGCGGGCTCCTGAAGTTCTCGGACTCTAGCTCCACCACCTTACGCCCGCCTACATCACTGCATATCGCCAGACTCGTAGCTCTTTGCAATCTATTCACGGGCATTGAGCCCCATTTTGCATTAATGGAAGAGGCGGTTTGCCTCGTACCCGTTCTCACGAGGGTCCATATATCAAGTGGGCGGCTTGAAATATGGCGCATCGCCGGGACGGATACCTATCCGGTACTCCCAGAAAGCGTCGGTGGCCCTCGGGTGGTTTATATAGGAGGCGCTCCGCTGCGGACCAGTCGGATCGGCCTCCGGAGTTTAGTGCTGCTCCCTTGAAAAGCGCCTCGGTGGCGCCCATGAGCCCCGATTGGAGGAAGACAAGGCGTCCATTACTTGATGGGCGGATAAGATTAATGGCTCATTAAACTTGACCATGATCGGAGTCATGGCGACATGCATCAGCGAGGGTACAGCCACTGCAATCTGAGCCACCCATGTGGGATTTCAGCGGGAAGGCGATGCCACCGGCACGACGCAAAGGGCGGATTCGACCAGGGATCTGGTAAAGATCTGTCCGGCTGTACAAGGGAGAAGGAGGACTTCCTTGAGCGAACCCTTTGAATGGGTTTTCCATGATCAACCACGGAGGATGGGTAAGTGAACACCTTGAAGGGCTCAACCCATGCTTTGAAGTCTAAGCTTCTTACATTATGTCTTGGCGCGGGATCTCGTCGGTTGTAGAGGACATGGTGAGTCTGCTCCACAACGAGGATCGAGAAGGATCCTGGATCCGACCTCGAAGAGGACCGGACCTCAAGGTGGAGCTGATCGGCGGGGTGTATCACCAGCTCAGCATAGACAATGCCTTGAGTCGCCATTCGGCGGACTACCGGACAAAATCCGGCTTCGGTGACGCGACCGAAGTCCGGACACCATCATCTCTTCCTGCCCATTTCGACCTTGCGAGCGATGGTATTTTGCGAGGAAGCGCCTTCTGGCAGGAAGCCGAGCCGCGGCGGTGACAGCGAGCCAGCACTGGACGGCGAGGCGGAAAAGGACATGGTCTTGGCGGAAGCGTCGCCCGCAAAGGTATAGCTCGTATTTGAATTTTTAGAAACAACGTTAGAAATGCTGAGTGCTCAAGATCTTTGTAGGAGAAAAAAGCGCTCGTCGAGCTGGCGCGAAGTTGCCGATCCAACCTATACGGCCAGGCTCAGCGCGCGCTTTGGAGGAGGGCAAGCGCAAAACAGCGGGCGAGATCCTTCTCCAGCGGAGGACACCGACAGACTGTCCGCCACCAAGTGCTGAGGTGGAGGCGCCATGAACCATAGGTGCCGCCGGACGATATTTCGTGAAGCGTGCTTTTCCCGAGGCTTTGGATGCCTTTAACACGGGGGCGCATCTCCGTGCTGCTCAAAATGGTTTTACGAGCCCGCGGGCGGTATGTGAAAGACACACGGGTAAGGGAATTTTAATGGTTGTATATACGGTAGCCCCGAGACTTAAAGTAGTTATGCTAACTGATTTAAGGATCATTTAAATGAGCTCTTACTGAGAAGAGCGCCTAGCTATCTCGGGAGCTGCAAGATTGCAAAGCCCAACTTGAGGCCGCACTAACTGCCGAGGAGGAGCATAAAGACCCTCCTAGTAACACGTTTTTATTAATAAATATAAGCCGCATGCGGCGTCTTGTATGAGTCTAATAATGACATTGCAGGTACCGCGGACAAGATCCGGATAGGCAAGCATTGCTCTGCGCTTGACTAAAGGCGGCGAGTGTGCGGAATATGGTTCAGCGAAAGAACAAGCTCCGGATGCCAGCGTAAGCTCGGAGAAAGAGCTGAAAGCGTTCGGGCGAGCTGTCGGCTCCGTTAAGGAGAATCAATTTGCTTCGTCGTGGCATTTATAGTAAGTGCTTGGCGGACTCTTTTGAAAAGAAGAGTTGGCGAAATATTTTGACATGATTTGTCTTGTAGGTATACTCACGGGTGCGTCTGCGGAGGAGATGCCCAAATCAATGGGTGATCAACTTCCGAACTGTTGTAGCTACTCAAACAATTTGAGGGCAATGGCGGCGTCATTCGGGCTTTATGGCCAGCCCTCACCCTACAGGGGCCTCGGGGCTTCGGAGAAGCTGCAGGGGAGTCTTGGTGATGCTTCGTTTGTGGAAGATTTCGGCTTTCCGTCAAGGTGCCGGGAGGCTTGGGCCATGGTGAGGCAGCGGTACAAGAAGGCGGATCCCAACCACATGGCGAGTTGGACGGTGGGGCCCGATGGGAAGGAGATCCTGTGAGTTTAGTGTACAGCCAAGTAGAGTTGGCTACTAAATTTTCCCAGCGGAATTGTAAACTAGACAGACTGTTAGGCGGGATTGAGGAGGAATACAATCGATAAATTTGACAATGTATGTTATCCTTTAAAGTGACATGTGAAATGCCTTCTAGCAGTTGTAGATCGTTTGTCTTTGCCGACCTTTTAAGCTTCAGCGTCGGGACCCTAGGGTCCGGGTGTGTCGAATACCTTTTGGTGAGAAACAACCGTGGTATGCATGGAGACCGAGCGTGGGGTCATTAGTGCTTTATCGGACAAGTGCTCAACTAGTTATGTTATATTACATGGTTAGTAGAAACATCTTCGGGGAGAATAGTTCCGTTAAGGGTTCCTTACCACAGGAGGCATGCCCTAAAGTGCATGTCCGGACTGCAAAGAAAGCGATAAAACATCTGAGGCGGATAGATAAATATGTAAAAAGTCATCTTTTAATTCACCGACCGAATATTCCCTTAAAACGCTAGCTTCGGCTTCACCGATCGAGGTACACATCCGGTGACCCGTGATAACAATCGAGGTGCTCCTTTACCTCCTAGCGAACAATCGGGAACATAGGGGTAACCGAGGCGAGCAACCCAACTTAGCCAAAACTTAAGTCATATCGATGCATATAATGGCGAGTAAAAGGTACATGTGGAAGCTTGACACATGTCTTTGGGTATAAACCCGTATAATTTAGCTTACGTAAAAGAAACCCCGGGAATAATGAGTGCGGATGGCACATCATGCGTATGCAAGAATGTGAAAATAGGCCCGTAAGGGCTTTTAAATAAAAAGGATAAAAAGAAACAAAGACAGCTGAAGTGTAAAAGTTTGGGCGGGGAAGGGGCGAACTCTTATTCGGCGCTAGGCATAGAATCGTCGGAGGTGGGCTGCGTTCCATGGGTTCGGCTCGAGTCGATTATCCGGCGCATTTAAGTGAGGCGGCATGCTCCGCCGGTCGGGACTTGATCGATAATGAAGGGCCCTCCATTTGGGCTTGAGCTTGTCCTTTTTCTTGTCCGCGCGTAGAACTAGTTCAACGATGTAAGTCTTGGCCCGTACTTCTACCTTTGATATCTTGGGCCTGCTCTTGATAGAATGTGGAGCGAACCTTGACGTCCGTTCTTCCTCAATGTGTCAAGTTGTCCTGCGATCAAGCTCGGCCTCTCTTTCCTTGTACATGCGCATTCGGTGAGTCATGAATAATGTCCGAGGGCAAGACTGCCTCTGCGCCGTATACCATAAAAATGGTGTGAATCCGGTAGTACGGTTAGGCGTTGTCCGCAGCCCCAGTCTGGTCGAGCTCCTCGACCCATTGTGTGTCGGTTTAGTAAGTGACCTTACTAATCTGGGTTTAATGCCGCTCATTATTAGACCATTTGCTCTTTCCACTTGACCGTTGGTTTGAGGGTGATAAACTGAAGCATAGTCTAGCTTGATGCCCATATTTTTGCACCATGACTTAACCTCATCGGCTGTGAAGTTAAATGCGTTATCGGTGATGATCTTGTGGGGACTCCATAACGGTGTACCACTCGATATAAAGTCTATCACTGGTCTAGACTCTGCCGTTTTGACGGTTTGGCCTCTATCCATTTGGTGAATTTATCAACCATGACCAATAGGTACCTTTGCTTGTGGGTTCCCCCTTTAAGGGGTCCAACCATGTCAAGCCCGGACCCATGACGGCGGGTAATGGGTATGGTTTTGAGGCGGTGGGTGGCATATGACTCGATTAGCAAAAGTGACAACCAGCGCATCGCTGGACCAAGTCTGTTGCGTCTGCCAGTCGTCGGCCAATAAAATCCTATCTGGAATGCCTTTCCTACAAGGGCCGGGCTGCTGCATGGTGTCCGCCTAGTCAACATAATTTCAGCCAGGAGGTTTCGCCCTTCCTCTTGGAGATACACCTCTGAAGGACTCGGTTGTACTTTTCTTATAAAGTTCTCCCTCATGGACCTTGTAGGATTTTGATCGCGGACTATCACGGCGGGCCTCATTTTGGTCTTGGGAAGTTCCTGCCTAAGCAAGTAGGCTAGGAAAGGTTACATCCCATGGCGATTACTGCCATTATAACATGGTGAAGGTGTTATGTAAATCTGCTGAATCATCGATTGATGCGGTTTTTCGGTTTTAACTACGGGCTCCTCTTCCCATAATGCGGATGGCGAAGAGTCGTTCGGGAAGATATTTGGAGGGACAGCATCACGTTTCGCACCGATCGTGCGGGGCGTCGGCGCTTGGTTATTATCTCGGGCTATGTGATGGAATTCAAGTCCTTCAAACCGAGCTGACATTTTTAGGACAGCGTTGCGATATGCTGCCATTTTCGGATCCTTGGCGTCAAAGTCTCTGTTTATTTGGGATATTGCAAGGTTTGAATCCCCGTGCACCTCTAGGCGTTGAATGCCCATGGAGACCGCCATCCGGAGACCATGTAACAGGGCCTCGTATTCGGCTGCATTGTTGGAGTCCGTGTACATTATTTGAAGTACATATTGGACTGTGTCTCCGGTTGGGGACGTCAGTACGACACCAGCCCCCAGTCCGGCCAACATTTTGGAGCCGTCAAAATGCATAGTCCAGTTGGAGTATGCGCTGTACTCTTTAGGGAGTTCGGCTTTAGTCCATTCGGCGACGAAGTCAGCCAAAACTTGTGACTTTATAGCTCGTCGAGGTTTGTAAGTTATGTCGAATGGTAAGAGCTCAATGGCCCATTTTGCAATCCTGCCCGTTGCGTCGCGGTTAATTATAATGTCATTGAGTGGTACTTGAGGCCCTTGTTATCGAACACTCTTGAAAGTAGTGTAGACTTCGGGACGCCATGAACACCGCATATGCTATCTTACGATAGTGCGGGTAGCAGGTTCTGCGGGGTTAAGGCGGTGGATACATAATACTTTGGTTTTGAAGAGAATTTATGCCCTTACAGCCGCTCGTTAAACGGCGAGGACCGCGCTTACAACTTGATGTGTTGCTGCGATGTATAACAACATTGGTTACGCCGAGTGGGCGCAGCCGAGACGGTTGTTGCGATATGGCCTTTATTTCTTGAGTCGGCGTTGGCAGCATCCGTCCCTCAAAGTGTTTGAGTGCTTTGAGGAGGCGATAAAGAACGCGCATTTTTTCTCCTAGGCGGAGATAAAGCGGCTTAAGGCTGCCCGCATCCTGTTAATTTTGTATTTGTTTGAAGTCTTTTGGAATATCCAAGCGTGTGAGCTTCGGATTTTAGCGGATTTGCTTCAATTCCTCTACGGATCTGATGAAGCCCGGTAGCTTTCCGGTGATGCATGGCGCATTTTCGGATTCAACTTGATGTCATATGCTCTGAGGTTTTCGAATGTGAGCCTCAAATCGTCTACTAGAGTTTCGGCGTTTTTGTTTTGCGACTCGTCGTCTCGTATCTCTCATTGTTTTGCCGATCTGGGTGGCGGACATGTTTGAATCGTGCTTGTTGATATGTTGCGGCATTTTTAAGTCGAAGGGCATCGTGTTGAAGCGAATGGTCCATATGGAGTGATGAATGCCGTTGCGGCTTAGTCCTTACGCCATCTTGATTTGATGATAGCAGCGTGTCGTCGGGAAGCCCTGACGAACGTGCCCTGCTGTAGCATCGATAATTTGATCGATCGCGGGGAAGGAAGGATCCTTTGGGCAAGCCTTATTGAGGTCTTTAAAATCGACACAAATGCAGGATTTATCCTTCTTTGGTACCATCACAGATTTGCTAGCCGGTCTGGATGTTTGATATCTCTAATGAATCCGGCTTCCAATAGTTTGGCTAGCTCTTCTCCCATTGCACTGTCTTTTGGGTTGGAAAATCGTCGAAGATCTGTTTGGTGGCTTGAATCCTTTTAGGATGTTTAGGCTGTGTTACGCCAACCTGCGTGGGATTCGGGCATGTTCGAAGGATGCGGCGAAGATATCCCAATTTTCGGAAGGAATTCGCGATCTGGCGTCTCTTGAGGTTCAATTGTGCCCCGATGGAGCCGTCTTTGTTGGAGTCGTTGGATGGACCTAGAATTTTGTTATCTCATCTGCTGGTTTGAAGGAGGTGGACTTGGATCTTTTATCGAGTATCACATCGTCCTGTTCACCGTAAGCGCAGTGTGATGAGTTCTTCTGCCGCTAAGGCTTGAATAGTGCCTCGAGGGCTAGTCGCGGCTGTCTTGTTTTGGTGGGAGTGCTATGTCCGGATCACTAGCGAGATTGATTATTCCACTGGGCCGGGCATTTTGAGCTTCATGTACGTAATGAGTCTTGCTTGAAAAATTGTGAATGCCTCTCGTCCTAATATGGCGTAATACCGCTGCTGAGCAGGGCCACAGGAGCGTGACTTCTTGGTTGTAATTGTCGGGAGGCGAGCAACACATCGAGTGTGATTTTTCGGTCGTGGCGCTTCGGCTAAGGGATTATTCCTCTAAAGTTTGTCTTTGCTTAGCTCAATCTGGCTCAATCGATCTCCATTTTTGTGAGTTTCCTCGTAATTGAGGTTTAGACCGCTGCCGCCATCCATGAGGACTTTTGTCGATTCGAAAGCCATCCACTATGGGACTAAGTACCGGTCTTGGTGGAGACTCTGGTTGCTCGAAATTTAGGCTCGTCGCTGGCGTTGAAGGTAATATTTGTGTCGCTCCATGGATTCTTTGTTGCTACTTGGTAGACTTCGGTGAGTCATGGATTGTTAAGCTTTCGCATATTATTTGATCACGAAGGTCTCGAAGCTATTGATACGTCTTTGGTATTGTTGGAGTGGTTTCGGGCTAGAAGCTCTTAGCCACTTTTGGCCACTGCGTAATATCAACATGCTTTCGAAGGCTATGTGTTGGGGCGGCTCCCTCGTACTATAGAAACTTACGAGGTCCATTGAGCCATCCTTCGATCAGTTCCGTTTCCCTTATTGGGTTTTGTTTTTTCGTTTTTGCATCTGGGGCTGAGTGTAAGGTGTCCTTTTGCTGCGGATGGGTTTGGGGCGGATTATCCCAAAATTGATTTTGGTTTTCGGAAGCTCTCCATCGCCTGATACTTTTCGTACAATGGATGCGGATCGGTGAAGCACGTAATTTTACCAGCGATCAATGGCGTTTAGTATTCCCTTGTCCGTGCGGTTATTGCGGAAGATTGATATTGCGTTTTCCTCTCGGCGGTCCTTTATCCTGTCCATAACTAGGAAAATCTGGCGATAGTCTTTGTCTTGTTTGATGAGCTCTTGCCGTATTAGAGATAGATCGCATATATGCAGGCGGGTGGGTGGAATAAAATCCGGATCCTGCCCATCTTGGGGCTCAAAGGCCAAGGGTTTCAAGTCGGAAGTTTGGTTTCTTTGGGCACAATCCAGCGAGTCGAGGCGATGCATGATTTTAAGTTCAATGCTCGATCGAAGTCCGTCCTCCGCGAGAATCCGGCATGGAGGGTTTAGGAATCGGACATGAATTGTTTTCAACACAGGCAAAGAGTTGCCGTATTGCTCCTCTACCGCTGCGGCGTGGTGGGTGGCACAGGGAAGTTAATCTCTCTCGGATCGGTTTTAAGCCCAATCTGGTTGTAGTCGTGGCGACTCCGAGGGGCGATGCGATCAAGAGCTCGTTAATAGACAAAGCTCTATTGGATCAACAGTTAAACGACTTTAGGGCTAGCGAAGATTGCTTCCGACGACTTGAAGTCATTGCGAAGCGGCGGTAGGACGGACGGTCATGAAAACCACCAAGCCGGATAGTTTGGCGGCGGCCAAGGCCCTCGGTGAAAACACCGTCTTTGAAGGCGGGTGGAGGCATCCGCTCTGCTCGGTGACGACCGAGGAACTCTCAATAAAGCACCAATGTCGATTGTCAAAACCGGCGGATCTCGGTAGGGGTCGGTGCGTGCGTCTAAGCGGATGGTAACGAGGAGGCGAGGACACGATGTTTTACGGTTTGGGCCCTCTCGATGGAGGTAAAACCCTCGTCTGCTTGATTAATATTGATGATATGGGTAGTACAAGAGTGGATCTACCACGAGATCAGGAGGCTAAACCCTAGAAGCTAGCCTATGGTATGATTGTTGTAATGTATGTTGTCCTCTGGGACTAAAGCCCTCTGGTTTATATAGACAGGGAGGAGGCTAGGGTTACCGAGTCGGTTACAATGGTAGGAGACCTACATATCCGTATTGCCAAGCTTGCCTTCCGCATGAGAAAGTCCCATCCGGACACGGGGCGGAGTCTTCAATCTTGTATCTTCGTAGTCTTGGAGTCCGGCGGATAATGATAGTCCGGCTGTCCGGACACCCCCTAGTCCAGGACTCCCTCAGTCTCCATTACGAGCATTATATTTGATTATATCCACCAGTCCGCAGCCCATCCCTGGAGGGGGTCATGTTTTGGTTAGTCCAATCCCTTGCTTACCGCACTATTTGTATCATTCCGCACCAATAGCAGAACTCTTTAATAAATAATGCAGCGTTTTTGCCTGTTATTGCATTACTTTACACATATGTTCATTAATGACATCTTGCACCCGTATATTATTAGTGCGGCCGAATACACCGGGGCTTACATTCCCGCATTATGGTGAGATAAGTCGAACACTTTCACAAGTCGGCACCCGAACTTATAGCATTATATGAATCAGCTCGAATCATGTCTTGGGTCAATAGTTGGGTTTGCGGCTCCCACGTTTTGGTGCCTTCGTTCCGTTCCGTCGGCTAAGGTGGCCTTTGGAGAACCACTGCGATTGCACCCGGTTGAGAAATGGCGGCGCCTCGATGGAAAGCTAAAAGCGGACCGGCATGATAAGGCGAGGCGGTATTGTTCGAGAGGTCTTTTCGGGTCCTTAAAGACTCACGCTGCTTGACGAATTTCGAATAATGTCAAGCGAAGGCGTGGATAAGCGCCCCAAATTCGGTCTTCGAATACTAGGGGCTTTGCGAAATTTAAAATTATAGAATTCTATGGCTAAGTGAGAGTGTTCAAGCATTATAAGTCCGGTTGCCTTGTTACGTTGTGTTGGCGCCTCCTAGATGGACCCAAAATGGGAACAAGAGTGCTCAAGTTATCCCAAACACCCAGCACTTGCGGCTTGGGGATGAAATAACGACTTGCCATCTCTCAGATTTTATAAGCGGCCGCCTGAAGGTAATATTTTAAATTAAACAAGCGTTGCTTAAAGCGCACATGAACAAAGTTTTCAGCGAGAGGATAATACATAGCGAGTTTACTCAAAATTAAATCTCTAGGGTATTCATCCATAATATCGCGGGCTCCTTCTTGTTTTATAATACATTTGGGCGTCTGATACTCCTTGCCGGTGGCGGTGGGTCGATAAAGCCTCTCCGCATCAGCCTGCCCAGTGCACCTTTGTGCGGGCAAGGGCCAGCGAGCACCTTCAATCTGGTGGGCGCTTGATGACCTCCACCGAGGCACGCATCCACCAGCCGCCGCCAGGCGAAGTAGCTCCAGGCATGGCTGTCGAGCCACTGCCGGACTATAAGGCCCTTCATGGCCTCCTCGGCTACCTTGTGGAGTTCGACCATTGCTTGCAAGCTGGTCGCTTGAAAGCACCGGATGGCGGCCTCGGCGTCTTGAGACCAGAATACCTTCTCCGTTGAGCTCCCCTCCTCGCCCAGCGGTAGAATCTGGTGACATCGGACTACCTCTGGGCAGATCTGCAAGCATACAGAGAGCTCGAATGCGGGTAAGTGTCGGTAGTTTACATTAACATGCTTGCTTTGCATGAAAAATGCCTTACCGCGCTATCTTCTTCACATCTTCAACCTCTGAAGGGCCTTACGGGCCTTGGCCTTGGCGGACTTGGCACTTTCGAGAGCGGCGAGCTCGGACTCTCGAGTCTTGGAGTCGCGCTCAAGCTCTCATGCTTCTCCATGAGAGCACGGAGCTCTTGCCGCCTTGCCGCCACATGCCTCCTGCTTTTCTCGCTCTGCCCGTTCATGGCCACCTGCGTTCGACGCGGACACAGCCTCCTTCCCAGGGGCTGCCACCTCGTTTGTGGCCCTGCAATACCCATATTATCCTTGTTAATTTTATTGCGACCAAAATCCTTTTCTGTAAGGTAAAAATTCAAAGTGGTGCTACTCACCTTCTTTGTCCTCGAGCTGCCTCTTGGCATGGCCGAGCTCTTGCTCGGACCGCTCGAGATCTTGCTTCTAATGTACCGACCTCCATGATCGGTGCGGCGAGAGTCGGCGGCATAACTTTGCAAACCCATATTGACATAATTCATTAGCAACCTGCGAATATCTTTTTAGATCCTCGGTCGGCTTTTCTTCACGAACACCGAACCGAGCATCGAGGGCTACTATCTATCGCGGTATTACATTACATAATTTTAACTTCTTACCTCAAAGCACATTAGAAAACTCTGCGAGCTTCGGTCGGCCCGCTCTTGGCGGTGAACCTTCGAATCACCGCACTCATAACGGTGCGGTGTTCTTCCTCGATGGAGCGCCTTTGGCGCCTCCGGCAAGTTGTCGGCGCCTCGGTTGGGCGGAGGCCGCCGGTGTCGCAATCTTGCCCTTCTTTGAAGGGCGCTGCCGGACTCTGGAACCACTTGCGAGTTCGGCGTAGAAGTCGCGCGCAAAGTCTGGGAGGCTGCCTTGCGGC
Organism: Aegilops speltoides; assembly: GCA_021437245.1. NCBI lineage: Eukaryota > Viridiplantae > Streptophyta > Magnoliopsida > Poales > Poaceae > Aegilops > Aegilops speltoides. The sequence goes on from JAHHZJ010003421.1 coordinate 64,528, forward strand.
GCCTCAAAGCCTCCTCCTCTGATGGGTCCCTTTCGGGATCCCACCTCGGCGTCCTCATCGGCGAGGGTGAAAGCGGTCGGAAGTGAATCCACATCCAAGCGGGGCCAGCGACCGCTTCGATGAAGCGGGGAAGATCATCATTGGCGGACTGCAGGCGTTATCACGGCATTAGTAGGACACTATGTGACACAAAAGAAATTACCGTCAGGGATCCGGATACTTACGATCTCGCTGGGAGGCTGGCCCTTGAAGGCCACTCCTCGTCGCCAGCGTGTCGGTGTTGGCGGAGCTGTCCGGGAATAGTTCTCCCCTCTTGGACCCTTGGCCTCCTGTTGGGAAGCCTTCCTCTTCCTCTCTCCCCCTCAGGAGAGGTCCTCTTCCTCCTCGTCTTGGGGAGAGTCCGCCTCGTCGTCCGGCCTGATTCTGGAACTCTTTGAGTCCCGTGGCCCCTTCTTGGCCTTCTTCTGCGGCACCACATGCGGTGCCGGAACAGCAACCCCATTAAGCGGGCATCCAGGTCTTCGGCATGGGGCAGGCGGATGAGCTGCTCGGCCTTCTTCATCCATTCTGTCAAAGGAAAGGGAGATTGAAACCCTCTTAGAATCAATCTATTTACAATAAGTGTCCGTAAAGGGTAGAATCACTTACCTCGTCGGCGGATGCTCTGAGTGAAATCCGCGATCTTCCGTCAGCGGATCACGAGGGCTTCGGCGCCCTTAAGCAGCACCCTCGGCGCCGTGCGTCGTGTCAAAGAGCCCTCTCGGCGCTGGTGCTGTTCGGATCGAACTCCACAGATTGAATGCTGTTCTTGGCATGGGAGAATCTGGCGGGCGAGCATGACTTGGACCACGTCTCGAGCTGAGCTTCTTGTTCACGGCTTGGATCTGAGCTCGAGTCCGTCGGCTCCTTGGATTACCCCATGCAAGCCCTTCTCTTTCCGGAGGTGAGCTGCGTAGGGATACAGATCTAAACTTCGGGGCCGCCGCCCATGTAGGTCATGCGGCTCGGTGATGTAGAACCACCCGATTGCCACCCCTTGCGGAGTCCACGAAGGCCCCTTCAAACCCGAGAGGGCGTTGGGCATCTTGCCCAACATGGCGCCTCTGCACTCCGCTGCATGCCCTTCACTACCTTGACAGCGTTGAAGGTCTTGAGCCTAAGTAGAAGTGGGGCTGGATGCGAGAGGAGGGCCTCACCTGACGATAAGCCGAGATATTGAGGATGAAGTTGGCGCCGGCTTCGTGAAATCCGGGCCGTAGTAGAACATGAGGCCCCGGACAAGGGGTGAAGTGGAAAGCCAGTCCAGCGGAGGAAGTGGGGAAGAAGCGACCCTCTCATGGGCCGGGGTAGGGATGAGCTGCCCCTCATCAGGCGGCCGGTCTGTGATCTCGCCGGAAAGGTATCGGCGTTCGCAGCTTTGTGATATCTCCTCCTTAGCGGTGAAACCAACCATTTGCCTCCCCTCCGGACATGGTGGGGAAGGTTGGGGACGAGATCTTGTGAGCTTAGGCGTTGGAGCTTGAGTCTTGTGAGGTGGATAAGCAAAGGAGGAAGAAGGCGTGGGTGAAGGTGAATACTTATCCCTTATATATAGGCGGGCGAAGACTATCGTCCCCACCAGCTGGTAAAACTCGCTTATCTCCCAAAGCGCCACCATCAATGGCGCGGTTGGGTTCTACGTCCGTATTGATGAGAATCCGGAATAAGGGAAACGATCTCTGCCGACAAGGCGTGCCAAAAACCGCTGCGCTAAGCGTCTTGAGGTGGTATAATAAAAGCGATTCAAGTAAGTAGTGGTGTGACGTCATGCCACAAAATCGTCGTGATTGAACTTGTGTACATTTTATTCTCTCTCGATGGAATGTAGAATTTATTTTGCGAGCCGGACACTATCCGGTGTTCATGATCTTCTGGATTATTCAAAGGAGGAACCCGCCTTGCAATGTCGAACATTATCTTGCGCGGACTTATCGTCATTGAAGCTGGTTAGGGAACTCTTGAGGAGTCTGGACTAGGGGGTGTCGGACAAGCGGACTATCATCGTCGCGGACTCCAAGACTCTGAAGAAACAAGATTGAAGACTCCGTCCCGTGTCCGGATGGGACTTTCCTTGGCGTGGAAGGCAAGCTTGGCGTCTGGATATGTAGATCTCCTACCATTGTAACCGACTACTGTGTAACCCTAGCCTTCTCGGTGTCTATATAAGCGGAGGGCTTTAGTCCGTAGGACACAACATACATTACAACAATCATACCATAGGCTAGCTTCTAGGGTTTAGCCTCTTTGATCTCGTGGTAGATCCACTCTTGTACTACCCATATCATCAATATTAATCAGGCAGGGCGTGGGTTTTACCTCCATCAAGAGGGCCGAACACAGGTAAAACATCGTGTCCCTTGTCTCCTGTTACCATCCGCCTAAACGCCTGATTCGGGACTCCCTAGCGAGATCCGCGGTTTGACACCGACAGCTATCCTTGACTTTTTATTGAAACTAAAGATGCAAAACATTATTATAAATAACAGCAAGCAAATACTAACAAAAGAAAATGGCGCTCCAAGCAAAACACATATCATGTGGTGAATAAAAATATAGCTCCAAGTAAAGTTACCGATGAGCGAAGGCGAAAAAGGGATGCCTTCGAGGAATCCCCAAGCTTAAACTCTTGGTTGTCCTTGAATATTACCTTGGGGTGCCTTGGGCATCCCCAAGCTTAGACTCTTGCCACTCCTTGTCCCATACTCCATCGAATCTTTACCCAAAACATGAAAACTTCACAACACAAAACTTAACAGAAAACTCGTAAGCTCCGTTAGTGAAAGAAAACAAAACACCACTTCAAGGTACTGTAATGAACTCATTCTAAATTCATATTAGTGTAATATCTACTGTATTCCAACTTATCTATGGTTCATACACTCCGATACTACTCATAGATTCATCAAAATAAGCAAACAACACAAGGAAAACAGAATTTGTCAAAAACAGAACAGTCTGTAGTAATCTGTATAAAACATATATTTCTGTAACTCCAAAAATCCTACCAAATTAGGAAGTCCTAAGAAATTCGTGTACCAATCCAGGGAAAAATGAATCAGATCAGAATCACGTCTTTGTGAATTAACACAACTAATTTACTGGGTGCAAAAGTTTCTGATTTTCAGCAGGATCAACACAACTATCACCGTAAGCCATCCTAAAGGTCTTACTTGGCACTTTATTGAAACAAAAGCTATAAAACATGATTACTACAGTAGCATAATCATGTTAAAACACAAAAACAGTAAGGATAATTATTGGGTTGTCTCCCAACAAGCGCTTTTCTTTAATGCCTTTCTAGCTAGGCATGATGATGACAATGATGCTCACATAAAAGATCAGAATTGAAACATAATAGGAGCATCATGAAGCATATGACTAGCACATTTAAGCCTAACCCACTTCCTATGCATAGGGATTTTTGTAGCAAACAACTTATGGGAACAATAATCAACTAGCATAGGAAGGTAAAACAACATAGCTTCAAAACTTTAAGCACATAGAGAGGAAACTTGATATTATTGCAATTCCTAAAAGCATATATTCCTCCCTCATAATAATTTTCAGTAGCATCATGAATGAATTCAACAATATAACCAGCACCTAAAGCATTCTTTTCTTGATCTACTTGCATAGAAAATTCACTACTTTCCACATAAGAAAAATTCTTCTCATGAGTAATAGTGGTAGTATCATAAGAGACTTGAACACTAAAATTGTTTCCACATTAAAGGGTAATGTTCAGAAAAAAGGTAATCATAATCATGACAAGATTTGTAAATATAATCATCACTACTTTTTATAGCATAAGTTTCATCACAATAATCATCATAAGTAGCAACTTCGTTCTCATCATAATCGATTGAAACCTCTCCCGAGATAGTGGAATCACTAAATAAAGCAGACACTCTTCCAGATCCACTTTCGTATGCATCACAATAAAATTCAACATCCTCCAAAATAGTGGGATCACTACTTCCTAAAGTTGACTCTCTTCTGAACCCACTTTCATCAATATAATCATCATACGTAGGAGGCATGCTATCATCATAACAACTTTGCATATCAAAACTTGGGATGCTAAAAATATCATCTTCATCAAACATAGCTTCCCTAAGCTTGGGCCCTTTCATATCATAAGCATAATCACTCTCATCATAAAAAATATTGATAGCACCATTAGTATAGCAATTATCATCATCACAATGAGTAGTAGGAGCAACATCATTTGGGAGGGATACCTTTTTACCTTTGTTGCTCCTTCTTTTCTTTTTCTTCTTCACATTATGTGTAGGTTCTACCTTCCTCTTTGAGCTCCTTATTGATGAGATTGGTTGAATAGAAAGATCCTCCTCGTTACCTGATTCATCATAAGAAATAATATGAGGAGATTGGGAAGTCTCTTCCCTTTCATTAGTATTCTCATCCTCCTCTATTTGTTTTCTTTTCTTTATGTAATTGGCAATATAAGGATTTTCAATGCAATTCACTTCACAATACATATAAATTTCTTCTAGATTACAATGAAGAACTTTATCAAGGACAAATTTTGTAATATCCTTAATTCTATGTTTAATTTCTTCATAACCCAAGAGCAAACTAAGTTCACTATGATGTGCAAGGGAAATCAAGTCATCACAATTTTTGGACACGATACGCTCATGAAACAATTTGCATTGGGTACTAAAATGATCACGTTCATTGCAAAGTTCACAAGTAGGGCTAAGAAAAGATAAATTTTCAGCACATTCATCTAGCTCTTCTTGCAACAATTTGGTTTCTAAGTACTTATGCCTCTTGCAATATCTATCTTCCCTATTTGGTGTGTACTTACAAACCCAATGCACTCCACAAAACTTGACATGTTTATAGGAGGCATTTTCATCATAACTAGTGCAGTCATCATTAGCATCATGGATATTCAAAGAATTCGTACTAACAACATTGCAAGCATGCTCATCATTCAAATATTTAGTGCCAAACAATTTAGAGATTTCTTCTTCTAGCACTTGAGCACAATTATCGTTTCCATCATACTCACGAAAGATATTAAAAAGGTGAAGCATATGAGACAAACTTAACTCCATTTTTTTTGTAATTTTCTTTTATAAACTAGACTAGTGCTAAAACAATAAACAAAAAGATTCGATTGCAAGATCTAAAGTTATAACTTCAAGCACTCACCTCCCCGGCAACGGCGTTAGAAAAGAGCTTGATGTCTACTACACAACCTTCTTCTTGTAGACGTTGTTGGGCCTGCAAGTGCACAGGTTTGTAGGACAGTAGCAAGTTTCCCTCAAGTGGATGACCTAAGGTTTATCAATCCGTGGGAGGCGTAGGATGAATATGGTCTCTCTCAAACAACCCTGCAACCAAATAACAAAAAGTCTCTTGTGTCCCCAACACACCCAATACAATGGTAAATTGTATAGGTGCACTAGTTCGGCGAAGAGATGGTGATACAAGTGCAATATGGATGGTAGATAAAGGTTTTGTCATCTGAAATAATAAAAACAGCAAGGTAACAAGTGGTAAAAGTGGCGTAAGCGGTATTGCAATGATAGGAAACAAGGCCTAGGGTTCATACTTTCACTAGTGCAAGTTCTCTCAACAATAATAACATAGATAGATCATATAACAAGCCCTCAACATGCAACAAAGAGTCACTCCAAAGCCACTAATAGCGGAGAACAAACATAGAGATTATGGTAGGGTACAAAACCACCTCAAAGCTATTCTTTCGGATCAATGTATAAAAGAGTTCATACTAGAATAACACCTCAAGATACAAATCAACCTAAACCCTAATGTCACCTAGATACTCCATTGTCACCTCAAGTATCCGTGGGCATGATTATAAGATATGCATCACACAATCTCAGATTCATCCAACCAACACAGTACTTCAAAGAGTGCCCCAAAGTTTCTCTGGGAGAGTCAAGAGCGTGTGTCAACCCCTATGCATAGGTTCCCAATGTCACGAAACCATAAGTTGATCACCAAAACATACATCAAGTGGCATATGATATCCCATTGTCACCATAGATAATCACATCAACACATACATCAAGTGTTCTCATAAAAGACTCAATCCGATAAGATAACTTCAAGGGAAACTCAATTCATCACAAGAGAGTAGAGGGAGAAACATCATAAGATCCAACTACAATAGCAAAGCTCGGGATACATCAAGATCGTGCCATCGAGGAACATGAGAGAGAACAGAGAGAGAGAGAGAGATCAAACACATAGCTACTAGTACATACCCTCGGTCCAGGGTGAACTACTCCCTCCTCGTCATGGATAGCGCCGGGATGATGAAGATGGCCACGGTGATGGGATCCCCCTCGGCGGCCGGAGCAGGCTCCAGAGGTTTTGGTGGCTCTGAGAGGCTTGAGGCAGCGGAACTCCCAATCTATCTTCTGTTTTGGAAGTTTTACGATCGTGGGTATATATGGGTGCAAAGTGCGTCGGTGGAGCCGGGGGGCCACGAGGCGAGGCGCACCCTAGGGGTGGCGCACCCCACCCTCGTGAGAACCTCCGTATCTTGACATGGGGTCCAAGTCCATCAGGTGGGTTTCCTTCAAAAATAACTTCTCGATTGATTTCGTTCGTTTGACTCCATCGATATTCCTTTTCCTCGAAACCTTTGAAATAGGCATAAAACAACAAATCTGGGTTGGGCCTCCGGTTAATAGGTTAGTCCCAAAATAATATAAAAGTGGATAATAAAGCCCAATATTGCCTAAATTAGTAGATAAAGTAGCATGGAGCAATCAAAAATTATAGATACGTTGGAGACATATCGAGAGGACCCGATGGCCTTCCTGCAAAAGCATAATACATGTGCGGTGGGTAAGGCGCAAGGGGATCCTTCTTGGAAGTTGGGACTCGGTTTACTTACATGTGATGCGGGGAGTAGGCGGGATAATCAGCTATGATGGCCACCAAGGCACCATCACAACTTAAGCAGTAAAATACTTGTCATGAGCACCACAAATATGTGGGATCTTCTTCATGTCGAATTCGAGGGCTCGGTCGGGATCCTCACGGTTGTGGATACTGGCTGTGGACCTCCCTCACAGCCTTTCGTAGTTCCTGCTATGAATTGGGAAGGTAAATATTTGTGATAAATAATGCGGGAAATACTGCAACAAAAGATAGCAGCTCACCCAGCTTGGGGGTTGTACATGGAGAATCCATCTCATGGCTTAATATGGATGAACTCCTCTTCTTCCCCTTTGTACAAATCAGACAGTATTTTCGCCAGAGCGGCGGTGGAGTCCGGACCTTTACGACCGCAGCGGGTGGCATCGTCTTCTCCATTGAAGTGCCACATGGGTTTTCCCCAATACTGAAGTGGTTGTAGCCCCCGCATTATACATATTGACATGACCTCAATTATTGCCAGTCCTGATTTGGCCAGCGTTTTTATCCTATCCACCAGGAAAAGGACCTCTCTATTATCTTCCTCCTAGGGGCTCCGGGGGCGCCAGCTGTGGCGTTTCTTCAACGGGGCATTTGCAAACTTGGGGAGGCCCATCCAAATAGGGTCCGGAAGGGGGACGTCCTCCATATAAAGCCACTCTAAAGGCCAGTCTTCGGATGTCTTCTTCGGGGTACCGGATAGGTACCTGGTCCCAGCGATGCACCATATTTCGGCTCCGCCCACTTGATATATTGACCCCTCCCGAGTACGGGGTACAAGGCAGAATAGCCTCTTCCATAGCTCGACATGAGCTTGACCCGAAACAGCTTCATAAAAAGCGGCGTGGCGGCGATGTGTAAAATGGAGGAGGGGGTGAAGTTATGCAGCTGGAGGCCATAGAACTCCAGGAGCCCGTGGAGGAATGGATGGATTGGAAATCCAAGTCCCCTCAGCAAGTAAGGGACAAGGCATACCCGCTCCCCCTTGGACGGGTTGGGAAAACTCTCCGCTTGCTCCCCGCCGTTGTAAGTGGCTAGTCCAGCTCAGGCGGGGACCATGTATGCAGGCGGGAGAAACCCCTGGGTCTGCAACTCTACAAATCGGCTATGGGGAACTGAACACTTCTCCCAATCGCCTGGCTTAGTGCTATGGGAGCAAGAGGAGGAGCTGCGATGGCCGGCCATGATGGTATGGTTTCTTCCGCGCACGCTCTGATGGATACTCGCTGGGGGAGGATGGTGTGATTTGGATCTAAGGATCCCCGTCTCTTTAAATAGACGATTTACTTACATGGTCAGGGTGGCAAATGTAAAAATGCCCCGACTTATCACATTAAGCTCGACCGTGAAGATAGCCATTATTAAAGCACGGAAGCGAGAGTGCAACATTGATGGGAAGTCGGACCTTTGCTTGTTACTGGCAATACTCGAGGATTTTGGAGAAGAACCGCCTTGCAATGTCAAAGACAATCCGCGCACGGATTCATCATCATTGAAGCCTAGTTAGGGGTTACTAAAGGAGTCTGGATTAGGGGTCCTCGGACAGCGGACTATATACTTTGGCGGATTTGTTGGACTATGAAGATACAAGATTGAAGACCGTCCCATGTGCAGGTGGGACTCTCCTTTGCGTGGAAGGAAAGCTTGGGAATTTGGATATGTAGATCTACGTCGTCTCCAACGTATCTACTTTTCAAACACTTTTGACCTTGTTTTGGACTCTAACTTGCATGATTTGAATGAAACTAACCCGATTGTATTTGTTTTAGAGAACTGCCATGATGTTGTTTTATGTGTAGAAAATAAAAGTTCTCGAGAATGTCCTGAAAATCCACGGAGGCACTTTTTGGAAAATATAAAAAATACTGGCGAAAGAATCAACACCAGGGGGGCCACACCCTATCAACGAGGGTGGGGGCGCGTCCCCTCCCCCTGGGCACGCCCCCTGTCTCGTGGGCTCCCTGGACCTCCACCGACCTCAATTCCAACTCCATATATTCACGTTCGGGGAGAAAAAAATCGGAGAGAAAGTTTCATCGCGTTTTACGATACGGAGCCAGCGCCAAGCCCTAATCTCTCTCGGGAGGGCTGATCTGGTGTCCGTTCGGGGCTCCGGAGAGGGATTAATCACCGTCGTCATCATCAACCATCCTCCATCACAAATTTCATGATGATCACTGCCGTGCGTGAGTAATTCCATCGTAGGCTTGCTGGACGGTGATGGGTTGGATGAGATTTACCATGTAATCAAGTTAGTTTTGTTAGGGTTTGATCCCGGTATCCACTATGTTACGAGATTGATGTTGCTATGACTTTGCTATGCTTAATGCTTGTCACTAGGGCCCGAGTGCCATGATTTCAGATCTGAACCTATTATGTTTTCATGAATATATGTGTGTTCTTGATCCTATCTTGCAAGTCTATAGTAACCTATTATGTGTTATGATCCGACAACCCCGAAGTGATAATAATCGGGATACTTCTCGGTGATGACCATAGTTTGAGGAGTTCATGTATTCACTATGTGCTAATGCTTTGTTCTAGTTCTCTATTAAAAGGAGGCCTTAATATCCCTTAGTTTCCGCTAGCACCCCACTGCCACGGGAGGGTAGGACAAAAGATGCCATGCAAGTTCTTTTCCATAAGCACGTATGACTATTTACGGAATACATGCCTACATTACATTGATGAACTGGAGCTAGTTCTGTGTCACCCTATGTTATAGCTATGACATGAGGAATCGCATCCAGCATAATTATCCATCACTGATCCATTGCCTACGAGCTTTTCACATATTGTTCTTTGCTTATTTACTTTTCCGTTGCTATTGTTACAATCACTACAAAACCCAAAAACATTACTTTTGCTACCGTTACTTTTATTATCATACGACTTTGCTACTAAATACTTTGCTGCAGATACTAAGTTATCCAGGTGTGGTTGAATTGACAACTCAACTGCTAATACTCAAGAATATTCTTTGGCTCCCCTTGTGTCGAATCAATAAATTTGGGTTGAATACTTTACCCTCGAAAGCTGTTGCGATCCCCTACACTTGTGGGTTCTCAAGACTAATATCTGGCGCCGTTGCCGGGGAGCATAGCTCTATTCTCTGAGTCACTTGGGATTTATATCTGTTGATCACTATGAAGAACTTGAAAGACGGCATGACCAAGATTTTGCCCTCAACTACGAGGGGAGGTAAGGAACTACCATCTAGCTCTGCACTAGATTCTCCTTCTGTTATTAGTAAGCTTGCGACACCTAAACCTGCTACTGCTATGAATTACGATATATGCATGTTATTGATGATGCCACTTTTGCTATGCATGATACTTATGATGAAACTACTTCTGTGCGTGATACTACTTTGCCATTACGTGAATTTCTTGATGAACAACTTGCTAGAGTTAGGGGGAATGAAATTATTGAAGATTCTATTATTGATGATAGTGACGATGAAAATTCGCCCAATGATTATGAATTGCCTGTTGTTCCTGAGGGTTATGTTATGAATGAAGAAGCTGCTAGAGCTATATTTGCCTGCAATGATAGATATGATCTTAAGAAATTATTAGCTAAATGGAAGCAGTAGTGTCTTAATGATAAAATGAAACCTGACCCTGCTTTTGCTACTTCACTTATCTGTGTTACTGATAAGGATTATGAAATCTCTGTTGATCTTGAAATTATTACTTTAGTTGAATGTGATCCTTTTTATGGCCTTGAATCTGAAACTATTGTGGCACATCTTGCCAAGTTGAATGATATAGCCACCCAGTTTACTCATGATGATAAATCTCGCTATTATTATATCCTTAAGATATTTCCGTTCTCGTTTAAGGATGATGCTAAGATTGGTATAATTCTCTTGCTCCTGGTTGTGTGCGTAGTCCCTAGGATATGATTTATTACTTCTCTGCTAAATATTTCCCTGCTCATAAGAAACAAGCTGCCTTGCGGGAAATATATAATTTTGTGCAAATCAAAAGTGAGTCTCCCACAAGCTTGGGGAGGCTTCTCCGATATAATGCTTTGCCGATCATCCTCTTAAGAAAAATGAAATACTTGATATCTTTTATAATAGACTAGCGATTCTTCCAAGGACCACTTGGATAGTTGTCTGGTTGTGTTTTCGAGGAAAGAAACGATCGTGAAGCTGAATTACTATTGAATAATATGTTGACTAATGAAAATAATTGGACTCTTCCTGAGCCAATTCCTGAGGCAATTCCTGGACCAATTGAGCCAACTCCTGAGCCTATTCCTAAACCCACTCCGAAGAAGAGAGGTCTTTTATTTCTCAGTCCTAAAGATATGCAAGAGGCAAAGAAATCAATGAAAGAAAAAGGTATTAAAATTGAAGATGTTAAGAATTTACCACCTATTGAAGAAATACATGGTCTTAATATACCTCATGTTGAAGAACCACATTGTCTTGATAACCCGACATAGGTAGTAAAGGTAAATTCTCTCTATAGATATGATAAAGTTGAAATCCCCTCTACTAAATTTCATAGCCCATGCTTAGATGAATTTGATGACTTTATGGCTAGACAAGAAAGTTTTAATGCTTATGTTGGTAGAGAGTTAAAGAATAATGCTTTTGAGATAGGGGCGTGGCGATAATATAGCTAGAGTTAAAGGTGAACTCAAACTCATTAGCAAATATACTTCTATGGTTGCTACTCAAGCTGAGCAAGTACTTAAAGCTCAAAATGATTTGCTTGATGAATTAAATAATAAAAATGACTTTGTTGTTAGAGTGGCTACTAGAACTGGTAGAATGACTCAGGAACCTTTGTATCATGTAGGCCACCCGAAGAGAATCGAGCAAGATTCTAAGAGAAACAATTTAGAGGCACCTAGTTCTTCCAAAAAGAAGAAAAGGAAACACGATAGAACTTTGCATGCTTCTAGTGAACCTCTGTAGACACACGAGAATCCCAATGATATTTCTATCTCGATCTTTGAAACATAATCGGTGATGAACATGAACCTAGTGATAATGTTAATGATAATGTTCATGTTGATGCTCAACCAAGCAAAAACAATGATGTAGAGATTGAACCTTGTCGATTGTACTAGAGTAGGGGTACCTTTGTATCCGAACTTGTGCACTGCGGCGATCCTTGCGCCCGTGGCAAGGCTTGGGGTGTTGCCAAGGTCCTCCGTGGTTCCTTTGGAGCCATTCAAGAACAAAGTGTTTAAGCCAAGAAGACAAGGCCCGGCAAGAGGAGCTTGCTTGGGAGAATGAACCCGACAAGAGGAGCTTGGGGGAGAAGATGACAAAGGCATTTCAAGGAACTTGCAGCGACAGCGCCTCGCATCCGGCAAGGTGCTTGCCATGACGACTACCACTCTGTACCTCGCTCTGGCACATCCACCAACGTGTCACCACAGGATCGTTCGGTAGCGTGGCAGAGGCTATGCAGCCAAGTGGTGCGGAGGCAAGCGGCAATGACAAGATTGCCATCGTGGCAAGTGGTGGCGCCCCTAACGCTCACTTTTTGCCTTTGTTTGGGCGGCAGAGCGGGCATTTAATGCCTTTGTCCCCTGCCGTCGAGGGTTAGGTAGGATGCCTTTGTACAAGTAGGTGTACCAACCGCACCTCTTTTCCATTTTACCATTGCATGCGTTGCCACTGTCGGTGACCCTTTAACATATAAAAAGAGGCCCATGCATAGCGTAGAAGGGGTTGAAACCGAAAGCACTCACGCTCGGTCTCGCAGCTAGTAGTCTTGTAGCTCTCAGCGCTCGAGCAAGAACACAATACTATCGGACAAGCGGCGGTTGGAGTATTATCTCTCGGGAGAGCTCGAAGCTGGGTAAATCGCTCGTGTTAACCGCCTCGATCCGCTCATCGTCGGCCTCCGCCCCGCCCGGACGAAAGGGCCCTGCCCCATAGGTGTTCGTTCCCACGACATCTTTGGCGCGCAGGTAAAGGCGTCGAGGTTGTGTGAACCTGATCCGGCGTTCACGCGAGCGGATCTTCGTCATCTTCATCGACATGCCACGAAGAAGAAGGCGGAGGTGGTTGCTCCGTCTGCATCGACCCCCGCCCTTTGGAGCAAGCGGGTGGTGGGGTAGGCGCCAGCGGAAGAGCGGCGTGGGCGAGGAGCTCACGATGCGGCCAAGTCAAGGACAAGGCTCGCAGACCTCGGCGTCGTACATGCACCTCGCCCATCTCGGGGCGGCGGGACCGGCAGCGTCATGGTACTCATGGTACCATCGTTCGTTGGGCCAAGGCCAAGCTAGTGGATCTCGGGATGCTCAAGACCAGCATACTGCGCCAACATCTTTGGCGCAGCGGCAACTGCGATCGCTGGGCGAGATCTGCTCCTTCTAACATAGTTAGAAATTCGAGCATATCCCGCTCCTCGCACCGTTCGCCACCGCCACCCAAAACTCCAGCAGAAGCTTTGGCATGAGCTCTACTGCTCTGGATTACCCTCAGCGGCGAGACAAGATCGGCGATTGGAGGCCACCATCAGAGTCTCGCCGGCCGCCAGCAGCGACAATCCACGGCAACGGGTACGCCGCGGCAGCGGCAAGATTGCGGTACAAGCGATGGCGACAAGACGGTGGGGTGCAACCACCGTGCACTCTCCACCCGAAGGCCAAGATCGCCGACTTCGCGGGTCAACCCGACAGCGACTCCACCGCATCGTCGGATCCGCGAGCTCGTCGCGATCAGCGCCAAGTTCTTCCTGAGCAGCGGCAAGAAGCGCTTCGTACGCGCGCCGAGCATCGAAGAAAGCGGCGTCAATCGGACCAGCGCTGGGCCCCCGTCGACATCTGGCGCCCAGAGAACGAGCGACTTGTCGTCTGTGATGAGATTGCCCTGCGTTCACTTTCGTGAGCTGCGGCAAGTCGGTATTATCTGAAGAATTTCAAGCGGATGTACCAAGAAATACGATGGCAAGTTGCATCCATCGGAGTTCCTCGGCATCTACACCATCGCGGTGCAAGCTGCGGAAGCGCGGCGACAGGATCCTGCCAACTACTTCCCGGCGGTGCTCAAGCCCAACGTCGAGTCTGGCTCATGCACTTGCGGCCAACTCCATATCCTCTGGGCTGATCTATGCCATCGGTTTGTCGGCGCCTTCGGTGACCACAAGCCTCATGGCCAAGAAGGCGATCTTCATCTGCTTCGCCCGGAAGGAAGGAGAGCCCCTGCACAAGTACATTGAAGATTCATCCAAGTGCGGCGCAACATCCAGATGTCCACCACCCGCGGTCATCAGTAGCGTTCCATCGAGCGTCGCGAAACCACGAGATCTGCGGGAGGAGATGGCGATGTGCAAGATCGAGGGACATCGATGAGCTATATGCCTGGCCGACAAGTGTCGCGTCTTTGAGGAAGGAGAAACTTCCGGAGAGAACACGGGAGCGGGAGGATCGGCAGCAAGGATGCCGCTGACAAGGAAAAACCGGCGGAAACAGGGAAGAAGAAAGGTAAAGATGTGCTGGTCGTCGAGTAGTCCGGCAGCGGAGGTGGCGCCAAGGAAGCCGAGGCTGTGGCGGACGCCGACAAGCGAGGATAACACCCGACAGCGATCTTGCAAGATCCACCGCACCAAGGGCCATGATCTCTAGAGTTGCAAGAAAGTCGAGCTGCTTGTCGGCGGCGAAAGGCTGAATCTGACGGCGCGACAAGGAGAAGGCCCGAGAATGTCTTGGAGGATCCGGCAAAAGCGTCTGGCGAGGAGGACATCGCGGCAAGGCAAGTGGCGGCAAGAGACAGGCCTCCCGTGGCGCGACAAGGATAAAGATGGCGGCGAAGATGAAGATATGGATGATGATGAGGCCGATGAGCAGGAGTTCCAGAAAGCCACAGAGGTCCTATGCGTTGACGGTGGTGCTTCTCTGCATACTTCAAACCGCCAGCTCAAGCAGTGGGTGCGGGAAGTCAATGCGGCAAAACCGCCCATTGAGTCACGCAAGCCTCTGAAGTGGTCCGGCACGCCTATCATCATTGATATTGAGGACCACCCTGATCGCATAACTACGGTCGGGTGCTTGCCGATGTTGGTTTCACCAACTATCCGCAACCTCAAGGTCACTAAGATGCTAGTTGGTGGCGGGGCGGCTTGAACTGATCTCCTCAGCGATGCTGCGAAACTCCAAATCCACGACGGCGAGCTCGAAGAGACGGTACATTCAAGGAATCAATCCGGCAAGGAGCAAGCGAAGGAAAGATCACGTTGCGGTGACATTTGGCAGCGAGCTGAACTTCGGGGTGAGAGGTTACTTTTGATGTTCTTGACTTTCCATTGCCTTACAATGGGATACTCGGCCGTCAACACTTCGCCAAATTCATGGCAGCCTCTCACTATGCATACAACATGCTAAAGATGCGGGCCGATAAGTGTCATCTCTGTCCTGGCGACAAGAAGGATGCTCTTATCTGCGCCGACAAGATATCTGGGATCAGCGGCAGCCGCGGATCGCCAAGACACTTGCCGCTGAAGCTCCGGGGAAGAAGAAGACCAAGTCCGGCAAAATTCGATTCCCACTCCGGCAGCGCACCTCTTGGTGCTGCGCTACCGTCGAGATGCACCATCGAGCTCCACCGGCAAGTGTAAGAAGGCGATGGCAGCTTCACGAGAGACCAAGAAGGTGCCCGCCAAGGAGGGCGGCACTAGTGGTACCTTCACCATCGATTGCCACGCTCGACCCTAAATAGGAAGCGCGCTTCGTTGCTTTCTGTGGTGACGTCAGCGTGTTTGCATGGCAACCGTCGGCATCCCGATGTTCCCGGAAATGTCGAGCACCATCTTGCCGTCTGTCCTCATGCGCGGCCCGTCAGCGAAATCATAAAACAAGCGTTGGGCGCCAAGAGTTCATCGTGAAGAAATCAAGAAGTTGGGCGGCGAGGCCTTGTCGGAGGTGCTCCATCCGGCGTGGTTGGCCAATCCTGTAGTAAATGCGTAAAGGCAAGCGGGAAATGGAGGCTTTGTATCGACTTTACCGATGTTAATAAAGCTTGTCCCAAGACCCATTTCCCTTGCGGCGCATTGACCGGTTATTGACTCCGCGGCTAGATGTGACTTGCTTTCGTTTCTTGACCATACTCGAGGATACCATCGGATCTTCATGGCGAGAAGAGGATGAGGAAGACGCATTCATCACTCCATGTGGCACGACTTGTTGTGTCACGGATGCCTTCGGATTAAGAATGCTGGTTCAACATTTGCAAGAGTAGTCCATGGCGCTTTTGAGCCACAAATACGAAATGTGGAAGCCTACATGGATGACATAGTGGTCAAGAGCAAGGACAAAACAACCCTGATTCAAGATTTAGATGAAACCTTTGCAAATCTGCGCAAGATCAACCTCAAGCAACCCGAGAAGTGCGTGTTGGAGTCCCCTCGGCAAGCTTCTCGGGTTCTTCATCTCGGCGGGGAATTGAAGCCAATCCCGACAAGATCAAGGCCATTGAGCAGATTGAAGCACCAAAGCGCGTCAAGGATGTCACGAAACTTGCGGTTGCATGGCTGCTCTCGGCAGGTTTATCTCTAAATCTGCTGGCAGCGCCCTGCCATTTTCAAAATATTGAAAAAGCAGGTCAATGAAATGGACTCGGAAGAGGAGGCTGCGCTGCAGAGACTTGAAAGATACCTGTCCTCCTCCAACACTTATCGCACCTAAGCCACAAGAGAAGTTGCTGCTGTATATAGCGGCAACCAATCAAATGGTTAGTGCTGCGTTAATAGCGGAGAGGGAGGCGGATGATGAGCCGACAACCACGGCGGATGCATCCGGCGACAAGCGAGGGGCCGCCGACAAGCTCTGGTCCCGACAAGGTGGATCTCTGTGGCGCATGAGGAGGTGCGAAGAAAATGGTGCGGCGCCCAATTTACTTTGTCGGTTCCCTTCTGCGGGGGCTAGGTCGAGTACTCTAGTGTGCGAAATTGCTTTTCGGCCTTCTCATGGCCTCGAAAGCTGCGCCATTACTTCAAGCACATGAGATCCACAGTTGTCCTGGTTTCTGAAGAGAGCTGCGAGAATCGAAGCAAGAGCGGGATTGTCGGTGGGCCTTTGGGCTGTCAAGCTTTGGCCTCAAGTTTGAGAGCACTTCAACTATCGAGCCGAGCATTGGCAGAATTCATAGCGAGTGGGCGCCAACACGGATGAAGAAATTCGAAGCGAGCATCCCGTCAAGGAAGCAAGCAAGAGTGGCTCATGTACTTTCATGGTGCCTTCTCGCTGCAAAGCGCCCGGTCTTGGCGTGCTACTTATCGCACCCACGGAGAAACACGTCAAGTCGTAGTCGGATGCACTTTCCCAAGGAGCAAGCAACAAACAATACTTGAGTATGAAGGTTTGCTTGCGGTCTCGAGATCATGGCGGACCTTGGGATCAAGCTCATTATCGGGGTGACTCGCAGCTTGTCGTCCGCCAAGTGAACAAAATTATCGAGTTCATTGATGGAAGCTTACGTTGAAGAGGTGAGAAAGTTAGAAGAAGCGCTTTGGCGGCCTACGAGATGGAACATGTTCCGAGAGCTCGAGCGACATTGCCGATGGCTTTGTCAAAGTCGCTGCACTAAAGTTACTGTGGAACCAGGGATCATTGTGCTCAAACCGACTCAACCATCGTGGCGCCATCAAGCTGGACGAGCAAGAAGAGGAAGTTGGTCTCATGTGACTATTTTCGGTGAGCTCCCGGAGCCGCCGCCAAGAAAGTCCCCAAGATCAACACCAAGGGTCTTTGAGGAAGCGATCTGCTCCGGCAAGCCCTAGGGTTTGTTCCATTGAAGCGAGGCGCTCCCGATAAGTTTTGCTCCGGCAAGCTTGCCGGGAACATCAAGCTCGGCTGAGCCGCGGTTCTCGCCGTAAAGCGGATGTTCCGCGGCAACATATGTGCCTTTAGTCCTTGTTGTCGAGCCCAAGCTCCGGCATGAACCGCAATGATTGTCCGTTTCCTTCACGGGAGAGCTTCGAAGAGCAAGAAGAAGCGGAGAGAGTAGCCGACAGTCAAGTATGTACCGGTTTGTCGACGAGACCAGCATGCGAAGAAGACTCAGCGGTGTGAAATTGAAGTGTATTCCCGGAAGGCGGACAAAAGCTGTTGGCGGAGATACATGGAGGCATATGTGGTCACCACATTGGCGCAAGAAACACTTACCGACAAAGCATTCCGGCAAGGTTTCTTTTGGCCGACAGCCCTCCGGGATATAGCTTGCACAAGTAACCAAGTGTGAAGCGTGCGATTCCATTCAAGCAGATACACCAGCTAGCTCAAGCTCTCCGGGCGATCCCTTTATCCAGGCCATTTTTGAGTGCAGGGGCTCATTATCCTCGGCCCCTTTCCCGAGCTGTCGGGGCTTTGAGTACTTATGCGTTGCAATCGACAAGTTCACAAAGTGGCGGAAGTGGAAGCGATGAGGAAGGTGACAACCACGATCGGCGATCAAGTTCTTCAAGTCGATTGTTTGCCGTTTGGGGCCCCTAACGGGATCATCACCGACAACGACCACGCAATTCCTGAGCCGCACCTTCATGCGGTACATCAAGATCTTGGCGCCAAGGTCGCCGCTTCTGTTGCCCACCGAAGCAGCGGTCAAGCGGAGAGGCAAAAGCTGAAGTGCAGCGCGGGCTCAAGACCGGGACTTTCGGCGAGGCTGTACAAGTCGCGGAAAAAGCTGGATTGAGCGGCTGCCGATGGTTCTTTGGTCGTCGGGGCGGCGCCGTCGAGCCGCTGGCTAGACACCTTCGCTCTAGTCTATGGATCGAGGCGGTTCTCCCCCAGAACTTCGTATCACGGGTCGCCTCGAGTGCTAGCTTATGATGAGCTTGAGCAAGAGCAGCTGCGACAAGATGTGCCGCTGCTCCTTGAGGAAGACCGTCTTGAGGCTCTTTATCGAGCTGCTCGCTACCAGCAAGCTTTGCGCTGCTACCATAGCCGCAAAGTTAGTGCGAAGTCTCGAGGAAGCGACCTTGTTCTTGG
The DNA here is from genome assembly GCA_021437245.1 of Aegilops speltoides. Classification (NCBI taxonomy): domain Eukaryota; kingdom Viridiplantae; phylum Streptophyta; class Magnoliopsida; order Poales; family Poaceae; genus Aegilops; species Aegilops speltoides. Next base: position 83,449 of record JAHHZJ010003421.1, read on the forward strand.
TAGCGTTCGATCCGCCAAGAATTCCAACAAGTTGGCCTGAAGTGGGAAGGCCCTTACGGGTGAAGCGAGTCACTAGGCGGGCTGTCCGCCTTGAGACCGAAGATGGCTTTCGGTGAGCAACTCTGGAACATTGACCATCTTCGTAAGTTTTACCCGTAAGGCGCGGTTCGGAACCTGTTCAAGCAACCACCTTTATACAAGTCTTGCCTTTGTTGCATGTAATCCTTTGTACAAAGCGAGGCGCGAGACCCGTGCATAAATAAAGCTCATGTGCTCCGCACATCTTGTCAATTTCATGCTTTCTATTTTTTGCATGTGTTATCTGACACTTTGTGCAGCACCTGCCCCCGGTAAGCAATAACGAGCCATAAGGGTCCATATCTTTATTTTCTCTTCTTTCTTTTTCTCAAAGAAAGGAAAGGTTCGCTCGCCCACAAGTTTGCTGGGGGAAGGAGAAGATAATGATGTGGACCAGGCGTCGTTCAAGAAAGTTTCGCCTTACCGAGAAGCGAATGACAGAAAAGCTAAGTTGCCAAAGTTTGAGCAATCATTTTAAAAAATTTAAGTTATCTTCCTTGAACGACCGTGCTTTGTATGGAAAACCTGTGCGCGGAGGAACCAACTCGTAGCTAGTTGCGCCCTTACTTTGTTTCGAGTCCGCTCAACAATTTAAGTGTGCTGCGACTAGTTGCGACAAGGTTTCTTGTCGGTTGCGTCACCGCCAGCAGGCTGCTAACGTCCCGCACTCAGCGCTCGCGGCTAAGGTGCCTGCGCCAACAAGTTCCCTAAAAGCGTCGGGCAAAAACATACAAAGGAAGGAATCAAGTAAAGTAAATAACATAGCAGTTGATACCCAAAATAAAGTTATATTACAAGATAACTTGTCGCAGCTCTAATAGATTGTTCCCGTAACATGACCAACAGCGACAAGAAAAAGGAGAAAGCAGGCGGCCTAATCTCTGCGATCGCCATCAACCCTCTTGACCTCATTCACCTTGTCCACAATGGGTGCGACAAGGGCCTTGAAACTCTTCGGATCAGCATCCATGGCGACTTCTTGAGGACGTTGGTGAGGTTGAGGACTAGGTTGCGGAAGGCCACCTTCACCAACACCTTTTGCAGAACTCTTGCGCAGATCATGCACGACTCGTCGGCCAGTTGCTTTGAGATCTTTTCCCGGAGTCGTTGGAGGGCCGTCGCCACGCCTTTGAAGAACACGGTGAGCTTGGCGCTGGGTTGGAGATTCTCGTCGGAAGGATACCCAAAATCCTCCATCCCCAACTGCGCCAGCTCCTCATCAATGACTCCATCGATGTTCACGAGGCCCTCTGTCCAGAGCTCCACCGTCTCCCTAAAGGTGTTCTGGGTTTCGGCGACCCTCGTCGGCGATGCCGTTGGCCTTGATCTCCTCCTTCAAGGCCACCTCCGCTCCTTAGCGCCGTCCGCGTCTGCAGGTCAAAGTGGCGATGAGGAGTCTGGACTAGGGGTGTCGGACAGCGGACTATCGTCGTCGCCGGACTCCAAGACTATGAAGATACAAGATTGAAGACTCCGTCCGTGTCCGGATGGGACTTTCCCTGGCGTGGAAGGTAAGCTTGGCGTCACGGATATGTAGATCTCCTACCATTATAACCGACTACTGTGTAACCCTAGCCTTCTCCGGTGTCTATATAAGCCGGAGGCTTTAATCCGTGAGACACAACACACATTACAACAATCATACCATAGGCTAGCTTCTAGGGTTTAGCCTCCTTGATCTCGTGGTAGATCCACTCTTGTACTACCCATATCATCAATATTAATCAACCGGAAATAGGTTTTACCTCCATCAAGAGGGCCCGAACACAGGTAAAACATCGTGTCCCTTGTCTCCTGTTACCATCCGCCTAGATGCGAGTTCGGGACCCCTACCCAAGATCCGCGGTTTGACACCGACATTGGTGCTTTCATTGAGAGTTCCTGCGTGCCGTCACCGATAGGCTCGATGGCTTCTCAATCAACAACGCCGTCGGTGAGACTTTTTCCTCGGACAGATCTTCGTATTGGCGGCCGCTGCTGGGCAACTCACTTGGCCATCTGGAGCAGATCGAAAGCTAGGCCCCTAGCCGTCACATCAGGTTCGGAAGCCTAAACTTCACGGCCGACATCCGCGGCGACTTGATCTTCGACAGGCTCGAGCTACATCCAAGCGTGCCGCACTGTCACGATGGGCATGATCTGGCTCTGCTGCCGAACAGTGCCTTGGTGGCGCTGAGAATCCGCTCGAGCCTTAGTCGGGCCGATCGCCGGATCGAGGACCGGTGGTTGGACACCACCTCGGGGGCTGCAACTTCCACGGCGATGGAGCCGAACACTAGCCTTGTCTCTTGCGAAGCTCGTGACTCCGAGGTGCCAGACTCCCTGCCGTGCTCCGGACCTCCCACGCCTCTGCCAATCGAATCTGATTGGGCGCCGGTTATGGAATTCACCGCTGCGGACATCTTCCAACACTCACCCTTTGGCGACATCCTAAATTCTCTAAAACTTCTCTCGCTATCCAGGAGAACTGGCGGACTACGGCCGGGGCGGTTGAGATCACGGACAACGAAGAAATTCAAAGCCCACCCACCACCCACTTTGTAGCCACGACGATCTAACCGACATGCTAAACTATGACTCCGAAAACATCGACGCTATGGGCGATGATGCGGAGATGAACAGAACCAGCGCCTACGAGGGCGCGGGAAGACCACCTCGTCATCGGCGTATACATGGTGGATACCCCAAAAGAAGCGATAACGAGGACCAGCGAGGCGCGGCGAAGATAATCGCGACAAACAACCAAAAGCGGCGGCGAGCGCCACCTAAATCCCGCCTCGACAACAACGCCGCTCCTAATGACCCAGCAATACAGCGGGGCAAACCCGGTGGGCAGCGAACACGCGGACAAGCAACCGTCCGAGCAGGGGCGAGTCGGATAATCAGTCCGGCCAGCGAAAACAACGATCGAGACGACCTCACACGGACACACGCGGAGAATAAAAACCGGAAAAGACTCGTCGCCACGCAAGAAGTTTGAAAAAAAAGCGGAAGCTCAAAACAGCGGAAGATACACTCGAGAATGAGGTGGAGCAAAGTGCTCAAAACCCATGAACAAATCTGCAATGGCCATCAATCAAGAAACTACCCAAAGCGCAAGCTGCTGCGAAATTGTGAGGAGGCCATAGAGCCCCCCAGTCAAAAAACAAAGAGGCTTCTGGTTGGATAGATGGCTAGATGATAGGCCAAAATCTGAAAGTGGCGCGCACATAAGCCAACTAATGACCTGGAAAAGCAGATGGCCTAGCCAGGTCCATTCACTGGGCCAAAGAAAGGGCCCGAGAAACAATGCAACATGCCAAGTGTCGAAGACAGCGGTACACCCAAATACAGAGCGCCGCACACCCACTATGTTTCACCAGCGAGTCTTTGGATCATGAATTCGGCGAGTTTAAACTCATAAACATAGAGGCCTCTGACGGAACAACAGACCACAGGTCTAGATAGAAGATTATATACTACACATGCGTGGCTAGAGGAGATGATCTCACGCCATAAAATACCTACCCCTCAAGCTCAAAGGGCCAGCCCGTCATTGGCTCAAAGCCTCCCGAGAAAACTCTTGTTGGAAGTTGGGAAGAGCTCGAGGGGCGTTGAGCAAACTTTCAAGGAACTTATGTCCGCCCTCCGGATCGAGATGATCTAAGTCATATAACTCAACAGCCGGAGAGTCGTAGCATAAATTGCAGAACAGGTTCCTCACCAAAAAGAACCAAATAGTCATTTATGCGGGCCTTGAAGCCTTAGCAGCTTTTAAACACAACGTCCAGAGGCGAATGGCTGCTTGGACACCTCGGCCAGAGAAGCCAAGGACAATGTCCGCGCTAACAAACCTCATGACCGCTTTTGTGCGGGAGAGGATAACTAGCTAGCAAGATGCAGCACCAGCGACCCAAGTACATCCGAGATCGAGAGATGGAAGCGGAAAATCACGGCGCGAAAAGACCAGCGCGCGGAATAAAGAAAAAGCCAAAAAAACGGCGGTCGGCGCGGATGCAAAAGCTTCATGACCAAACAACAAAACACGCCTCTTGAGGATAACAGCGATGAGCTATCCAACAAACAAAATTTTGGGTCGGATATGTCAAATCCACGGTACCCCGGAAGGCATGCAAACCACACCCACGAGATTGTTGTGTTTTCAAATAGTCCGGCTGATTAAATGCCGAACACAAGGGCTCGGCGCATCAGCGGCGATGATGATAAACCCACCAGTGAGCAGGAAAACAAAAGACTTTCCCACAAGAGGTCAAGCGGTAAATTCACTTCATGTGATATCTGGAAAAACAGTCGCGGCACCCGTTAAAATGGGTCTCGCATGGTCCAACCAATGGAACATAGAGATTGGACATCAAAATCAATCACTTTCGACCACGGATTATTCGAGCGTTCAAAATGCAGGATGGACTACCACGATATTGGATCCTATAATCGACGGATTGCAATATACACAAGTCACGATGGGCGGAGGCGATGACAAACCTCTTTGTATCAAACACAATCCGCAAGTTGGGGATAGACCTTACTAAAATTCGACACAGCCACACTTCCTTTAAAGGGGTGGCCGAGACCCTTACACCAAGTGCACGGGCTCCTTATGACTAGAAGTTGTGTTGGATCACCGAACAAGTTTAAACCTTGAAAAACTAATCTTTCATATCGTCCCATTTAAAAGTAGCTATCAAGCACTCTTGGGACGAAGCTTTAATCGCTTCAACGCCATACCACATTCTGCGTCTCTTGCACTTAAGATGCCGGTCCCGTGGCATCATTTGATCTTGGTCATTTAAAGACCCCGGACACGGTCAGACGAGTCTAGCATAAATAAGCTAGGGGCTACCTAGCCGCACATCCCTTCACAAGGGGCTGCGCAACAGCGAGCTCATATAGACTCCTCTTTACTTATTTATTTATATTTTTTCCTTCGTATATATTTTTTTCGCACGATTTCCTTCCAAACTAAGTTCCTCTCTTTTTACGAGATGAACAGCGTGCACACCGTCGAGGATAACGGCTGTGGAGACCTGGTAGAGACATGTAGTAGGGACTGTCGCAAGGATTCTTTTGATTAAGACCTGCGTAAACCTTTTTCTTGTCTCTTGTTGTTATAATCCTTGGTTTCTCATTATAACCAAAGTGGACCACAGCGTTTTGGCATCGGCGCGTCGGAGGACCTTGCCGTACTGGACACTAGGGGCTTAGGGCATTGTTACGCCCATTATTATAAAGACCGAACACCTAAAGTGTTCGGCATCTCGAGATTAGGCCTTATATGCATCAGCTCGAATCATGTCTTTGGTCAAATGTTGGCTTTGCGGCTCCTATGTTTTGCCGCCTTCGTTCCGTATCATCGGCTAGCAGCGGCACCGGAGAACTCTGCGATTGTGCCCCGGTTAATGGTGGCGAGCACCTCGATGAAAGCGAAAACGGTATCATGATTATAGCGCCCAATTCGATCGCCCGGTGTACGCGGTTATTCGTCGTCTTTGCCATGTCATTTGCTTGCATGTTGCACTTTGCCATGTCATCATCTGCATTTCATATCATGTCATCATGTGCATCGCATTGGCATACATGTTCGTCTCATGCATCCGAGCATTTTCCCCGTTGTCCGTTTTGCAATCCGGCGCTCCTATCTCACCCGGCGTCCCCTTCTTGTCTTCTTTCGTGTGCGGTTGTTAAACTTTCTCGGAATGGCCCAAGGTTTGTCAAGCGGCCTTGTTATAGCACCGGTAGACCGCCTGTCAAGTTTCGTGCCATTTGGAGGTCGTTTGATACTCCAACGGTTAACCGGGTAACCGTAAAGGCCCCTTCTCTTTGCAGCCCAACACCCCTTCCAAAGTGGCCCAAAACCCACCAAACTCGCCTCCATGCTCTTGGTCGTTCGATCACGATCGCGTGGCCAAAAACCGCTCCTCATTTGGACTCTCCTAGCTCCCTCTACCTATATATATGTGGCCTCCCCTGAAATTTCCCCCGAAACCCTCGAAATTCCCCTCGCGCCGCCGGACGTTTCTTCCCCCACCGACGGACATGTCCGCCGCCGCGCCTCCGGCCAACCGGCGCCTGCCACGTGGCGCCCCGCGCCCACTCGCCGCCGAGCCCGCCGAACCCGTCTGGAAACCCGCGCGAGCCAGATCGCGCCGCCGCCCGGCATGGCGCCCGCCCGCGCCGAGGCTCCTCCGCGCCGCGCAGCGCCTCCAGCGAACCCGCCGTCGCCGGCGCCGGACCTCGCCGCCCAGCTGGGCGTCTCGCCGTCCGCCGCCTCGGCCCCCCACCAGCGACCTCGCCCGCCCAGCGGCGTCCGCGCCGTCCGCGCCTCCGCGCCGGCGCCGGTCGCCGGCCCGCCGCGCTTCGCCGCTCCCGCTCGCGCCGCCCGGCCGCCTCCGCCGCCGCCTCGGCGCCCGCCCCGGCGTCGCGTCGCCCGCGCCGCCACTCGGGAACCCGCGCTGGAACCGGCGTCGCCCGCTCCTCCGCCGCCCGGCTTCCTCCGCCCGCCGTCGATGGCCCGTGCCTCCGTCGCCGGCGTCTCGCCGCCTCCGCCGCGCCCCAGCTCGCCGGAGCCGCTCCGCCGTCGCCGGAGTTCAGATCCGGTCCGGGTGGATCAGATCCACCGGGTCCCCGATCCAAACGCGTGCCTCTCCGCCCGGATCTCCTCATCCCGCTTCGTCCCGTCCACTTTCGGAGGTTGATTTTTTTTTGCCTAAGTCCCAGATTTCTTGCATAAACATGCCATGTTCATCGCATCACATCTCTGCATTCGTAGCTCCGTTTCGTGCGTATAATATGTCAAATTGGTCGCCTCGACGAGTGCTTAATTTCATTCCATTGCATCATTTTCATTTGAGCTCATCTTGATGCCCGAAATGCTGTTGGAATAGTGCATGTTGATGTTAATCTGCTAAAACTGTTATAACTTGTCGTTTTATCATTTTTGCCATGATTGATGTGTGCATCCTATGAGGTTGAGCTCTACATGTATGTTGATCTATGCCATGTCATCTTTCCAGGGGTGCCAACCATGTATTTTTGTGAGTTGTGTGCTGAGTGTATCAAGCTTGCTAAGTAGGGTAGTTGCTGTTGCTGTTCTCCTGACAGATTCTGTAATATTTTGTTGCTATGTTAACATGCTTCCACTAATCATTCTATGCATAATCTGGAGATGCTCTATAAACATGTTTTGATCTACATGTCTTGCTCTATCCATTCATGCCCTTGGTTGCAATTATAGCCTGCTGGAACATGTTGTAATCTTGCTCTAAAGTTGCTTGAAAATGTTGTTGTCAGCCTATTAACATTAAGTTCACTTGTTCCCATGTGTTTTCCTAGTGATCCATGCACCCTATGACCTTGCTCTTGCCATTCTTAGCTTCATAAACATGTCTTCTTGCTGTTGTTTGCCTTGCCATGCCATGTATTGCTCTGTAGTGAGTGGTTCGAGCTCACGAACATGCCTACTTATTGTTGTTCCTGCCATGTTTGAATCTGTAATATAACTTGCCATGTTTACATGGGTGACACCATATTTTCTATGCCTTTTTGGCTCATGGTCAGTAAGGGACTTTTGATCTATGCAATTAGTAGATTCATGCCATGCCTTTGTTTGCCATGATATGTTCCTGTAACATGTTGTTTGCTTGCTCTAAACATTGCAACCTGATGTTATTTCCTGATAAGTCTGAAACTGTTATTATTTGCAATATCTCCATGTCTTTTTGAGCATGTTCTAGTGACTTCTAGAGATAGCTCAGTGTTCATGTTTTGTTATGCTTTACCAGTACTTCATGCCCATGCCTTTTGTTATTACGTTGGGGTGCTTTAGCTTATTGTTTTGATGCTTGTAAGATGCCTAGTTGCTCTTATGGACAGATTGTTGCTATGACTTGTATAGTGTGCATGTGTTGAACCGTTGCTCCGTTTTGAGTGTGCCCTATATGAAACTTGCTTAGTTTTGCATGTAGCTTCATATTATCATGTTGCATCCTTGTTTTGGTGTGTTTGCTTGATGTTTGTATGTATTTTGCATCAACGTCATGTTTAACTTGTTTTGCTCATATCTTCTAGGCCGTAGCTCCGAATCTAATGAACTTTATATGTAACTTGACTAGAATTTCATGTAGATCATCTTGGTGCATCTTAACTTGCTGTTTAACAACTTCAACTTAATGTTTATTCAGTTCTGGACCAATTTCGAAATTTGCATATGAGGACTTACCGGAATTATTATATGTTGTTCCCGGTCTCATTTAAACTTGCCTTGATGTGTTGTTCTTGTTTGCATCATCTCTTGCCATGAGTAGCTTCATGTAGCTTTGCCATGCACCATGCTTGTTGTGCATCATGTCTTGTCTATGTGTGGTGTGTTTACCATGTTGTGTGCTTCTTCTCGATAGTTCCCGTTTCGTTGTGATCGTGAGGATTCGTTCGTCTTCATGTGGTTCGTCTTCGTGGCTTCATCTTCTTCATGGACTCGTTCTTCTTCCTTGCGGGATTTCAGGCAAGATGACCGCTACCCTGGATCTCACTACTATCATTGCTATGCTAGTTGCTCCGTTCTATCGCTATGCTGCGCTACCTATTACCTGTTTATCAAGCCATCCCATATTGCCATGAACCTCTAACCTTTGACACCTTTCCTATGCAAACCGTTGTTTGGCTATGTTACCGCTTTGCTCAGCCCCTCTTATAGCGTTTCTAGCTACAGGTGAAGTTGAAGATTTTTCCATGGTGGACAGGGTTATGTTGGGATATCACAATATCTCTTATATTATTAATGCATCTATATACTTGGTAAAGGGTGGAAGGCTCGGCCTTATGCCCGGTGTTTTGTTACACTCTTGCCGCCCTAGTTTCCGTCATACGGTGTTATGTTCCCGGTTTTGCGTTCCTAGCGGTCGGGTGATTATGGGACCCCCTGACGGTTCGCTTTGAATAAAACTTGTCGGCAAGGCCCAAGAATGGTTTTACCATTTGCCTCACCACCACCTACTTTTCCTTGGGAGTAATTAACCCAAGGTCATCTTTATTATAGCCCCGGGACAATGCTTGTCTAAGTGTTGGTCCCAACGAACCACTGCGGTGCCGCCCTAGGCAACTTGGGGTATCGTCGGTTGGCGTCGTCTGCTCATCCGGTCGTGGCACGAGGCGAGATCTGTGCGGCTACTATCGGGATGTCGGCCGCCGGGAGGACTTGTTGGTCTTGTTTTACCATTGTCGAAATGTCTTGTAAACCGGGATTCGAGACTGGTCGGGTCTTCTGGGAGAAGGTCTATTCCTTCGTTGATCGCGAGAGCTTGTCATGGGCTAAGTTGGGACACCCTGCGGGTTTAAACTTTCGAGAGCCGTGCCCATGGTTATGTGGCAGATGGGAATTTGTTAATGTCGGTAGTAGATAACTTGACACGGATCCGAATTAAAATGCATCAACGCGTGTGTAGCCGTGATGGTCTCTTCTCGTGAGTCCGGGAAGTGAACACGGTTTACGTGTTATGTTTGGCGTAAGTAGGTGTTAGGATCACCTCTTGATCATTGCTAGCTTCACGACCGTTCCTTTGTTTCTCTTCGCTCTCATTTGCGTATGTTAGCCACCATACTTTCTTAGTCATTTCTGCATCCTCACCACTTTACCTTCCTTTCCCATTAAGCTTTGCTAGTCTTGATACCCATGGTAATGGGATTGCTGAGTCCTCGTGGCTCACTGATTACTACAACAACAGTTGCAGTACAGGTTGCGATGATCTTGGCCGAGGCGATGCTTGCTTGCAGAGTTCTTCTTACGCTTCTTCGATCGGGGATAGGTTCGGTCGGCAGCTTTGGGCTAGCGAGGTGGATATTGTTTGAGTTTACTGTTTATGTATCATCCGTAGTCGGATGTTGATCTCTTAATATGATGTATTGTTGTATTCGTGTGGCATTGTATGCCTCTGTATGTATCCCCACTATTATGTAATGTTGATGTAATGATATCCACCTTGCAAAAGCGTTCCAATATCGGGTCTATCCTTGGTGGGACCTTGAGTTCCTTTTGGATAGGGTCGCATATTAGGCGTGTTCAATAATCTGACGAGAGACTGGTCGACCACTCGATCGACTACGGAATGTTTAGAATTCCCGCTTTGTGAAGGACCGTTTCGGTCAGGCACACCGCGCCCGAATCCGGAGAAGCGCGGTGCCCGAGGGCTACTCTCGTAGCCCCACCCTCGAACTCAATGGCTAAGTGAAAGTGATAAAGCATCATAGTCCGGATTGCCTCGTTTGCTCGCTACCACCTCCTTAACAGGACCGAGGCGTCGGATTAAGTGTGAAAGCGCTATTTTTGCGAACACCCCGCACCTTGTGCGTGGGGCTAAACCGAAGCGCCATCTTCGGGTTATACAAGCGTATACATAAGCGGCCGCATAGGAGATATTTCAATACTTCAAGCGCACAAGTATAAAAGCGGTTACATCATAATATTTGTCTTACAAGATAAAGCGTTCATTTGAGCGTGACATTTTTCGACAACTGCGACTCTATTACCACGAGCACCACATAACTTCCCCAAAATAGTGCTCGGCGGGTAACGGCTTTCGTCCAAACTACGGGTGCATAGCAGCGATGGCATCCATTTTGTCAATGTGTCTTCACAAGGGCAAGGGCCATCCAGCGCACCTTCTATGCAACCCGATCGCTTCATCTCCTTGATATGCGGCACCGCTCCAACAAATTGCTGCAATAAGCCAAAATAGCTAAATCGCCTTGGGCCTCTACGGCGGACATGAGCCACGATATCGATCATGGCCGGTCCGGACAACTGTTACGCTCAGCCCATTCGGCTGACCCGATCGGTCGGCGGGCGTGAGCGATCCGGACTATGGAATTGAGACCAAAATAGCTCTTAGTCTTGTGATCCTCGACTCGGAAGTACTGGCGGCATCCGTCGCACTTGCCGCTAAGTCCATATATGGATCCTCCGGACCCCACGGTGGCCAAGCTGGGCATAGTCGGATCCATAAACCGCGGCGCAGCGGGAAGGCTTGCCAGCCACAATGTCTCGACTGGCGCAGCTCCTCCTTCATAGCCGCATTGCGAGCGGGCATCCTTGGCCTCGGCGGTGGCCTTCCCAGATCTTCTCCCTCGATGGCGCTCCTTTTCAAGAGCCTCATTGCGGTCGGTAGCATCCTTGAATTTCACGGCCAATCCGGCCATCTCTTCCCTAGCAGGCGAGTGTGCAGCCCTTTCGGCTTTTAACTCCTCGGCCGCCCTCGAAGTAGCCGCATCACTCCTCGGCTTGCTCCTTGGCTTGAGCAAGCTCGGCGAAAAGCTCTCCTGGCGGCAACACCATCGCATCACAGCATAAATCTTTGTAAGGCGGGCTTTGGCTCCCTTAAATAAGTGACTGCGGAGAATTCATTTACCTTGCGACTCGTCAAGTCGCCGGTTGACAAGCACGATGTCCGCATCCGCCACATCAAGTTGCTGCATTAACTCAACAACTTCACCAGTCCGGCTAGCCCCCGGACTATCCGCCACCTGCATAGGAAAGGCGACACTCAATACCTGCGATTTTGATCCTCGGCTGCTTTATCGTTTCGACAACCTACGAGTCTCGGGGCTACTATCTATCTGAGGCGCACTTCTATGTGCAAAACTGTCAGAAGGTGCGTCGTTCTTCGTACCTCAAATCCCACCAGCAAACTCGGCGGCATTATGCAATAAGCTTTGGCGGGAATGAAACCTTCCCAATCACCATACTCATCAAAATGCGGTGATCTTACGAGATGGGCGCCCACTCGGCGGATCCTTCACTCCCGGCGAACACGGTCGGCGCGAACTCTCGGCTCCACCGAGCTCGGGATACCCTCCGTGATGATACTTGAGGCTCGTGCCTGTCCGTGGCGCGTGACGGAGTGTCTCACTCTCCATCATCTCGGGACGAAGATCCCCGAAGGCGAACTCATTTGAGAAGGCGCGGATCCGAGCTGTAAGGTAAAAATTTGGTTATCCTCGGAAGCACAAATAGGGATGTTTTCTTATTAATGAATTCCCTTTCCCTACTCACGGCTCCTTTGGAGGCTGATCCTTTAGAGGCGATTATGCGTCAAGATCTCCCGGATCACGGGACTGAAATTTCTTCCCTGGCAGAGGCTTTGGCCTCCGGGTCTTGGGCGGTCCTCTTCTCCCCTGGAAGGAGGATTCTCGATCCCCCCTCTCCATCGCCCCCTTAGGCGAGGTGATAGCTCCTCTATTTTCCCCATCGCCTTCTTCTCTGGTGCGACCTCCAACATTCGACCAGCCACGGCTCGGTGCGGTCTCAGGAGGGCGGACACCTTATCAGCTTTCCTCGCGCTACCCACTCCTGATGAAAGATAATGGGTTAGAAGGCAAATTATAGAAAAGAAAACAAATGGAACGTCCGAACACTGAGCTACTCACCTGAGTATCCAGGCGATTGCAGCTTAAGCCTGCGTCCTCGGTCAATTCCGGACATGACACCTGCAGTCCGAAGAACAACTTGTACATCTCCACGGGTGTCGTACCCATGAAATGTTGGAGAATTCGTGGTCCCTCGGTTGAATTCCCATAACGGAGAGGATGGCGTTTGCGAGGCAGAAGGCGCTTTGATCGGCATGACTTGCATCACCACTACGGATCGATCTCCCTCGCTTGGAGGTCTCGAATCCGGCCTGCAATAAGGAGCACGTCTTGGAAGGCCCCAATTGAGCCCTTGGTTGACCCACAACATCAACCGTCGTGGAGGTCAGGCGGAATGAGCGTGGCGGCTTTTGCTGCTGCCCTTGGCGGTGATATAGAACCCTCCTGCTGCCACAAGCCGAGCTACTCTTGGAAGGAGCCCTCGGGCCCGCGGGCATCGGTCCTCCTGCTTATGGCCGCCCGCCGCACTTTGTAGCGCCCCGATCATCTTGGCTCCACATTGAAGGTCTTCAGCCATAGGCGAAGTGGGGTGTGTGCGGAGGAAGGCCATGAGCGATAATGAATCACGAAATATGGAGGATGGACTCGGGCCAAGTCGTGAAAATCCAGCCCATAGTAGAACATGAGCCCTCCACGAAGGGGTCCGTCGGGAAGCCTAAACCCGGCGGAGGTGGGATCTGAACAACGTACTCACCAGGCTCGGGGAGTGGAGTGCAGCCTGCCCTTGGCGGGCAACCTGTGCGAAATCTCGTAAGGCGGTACTTGGCCTCATGCAGCTTTAACGTCCTCCTCCGTGGCGAGAGGAGGGCATCCTTGCCACGAAGGTCGGAGCGGACATTGTTGAAGGTCGCGGTGCTCGAATCTGGGGCTCTGGGTGTTGGAACTTGGAGCAAAGCGAAGATTCGAGGAAGATTGAAGAAAAGCGAGCCTTGGTCCTCTTATAAAGAGGCAAAATACCAAGTGCCGTCTCCGTGACCGTCCGGAATCCACCTTGATAGAGGCGTGGCGGCAGGCGCGGTTGGAGTTACCCGTCCGTATTGATGAGGATCCGGAATAAGGGAACACTATCTCTGCTTCGACAAGGCGTGCCAAGGAGACCGCTTAGCTAAGCGTCTTTGAGGTGGTATAATAAAAATGATTCAAGTAAAGGCTTGGTAGTGGTGTGGCGTCATGCGCAAAATCGTCGGTGATTGAACTTGTGTGCATTTTATTCTCTCTATGGTGGAATGTGGAATTTATTTTGCGAGCTGGACACTATCCTGGTGTTCATGATCTTCTCTGGATTATTCAAAGGAGGAACCGCCTTGCAATGCCAAACATTATCTTGCCCGAACTTATCGTCATTGAAGCCTGGTTAGGAGCTCTTGAGGAGTCTGGACTAGGGGTGTCCGAACAACCCGGACTATCATCGTCCGTCGGACTCCAAGACTCTGAAGATACAAGATTGAAGACTCTGTCCCGTGTCGGATAGGACTTTCCTTGGCGTGGAAGGCAAGCTTGGCGTCTGGATATGTAGATCTCCTACCATTATGGCCGACTCTGTGTAACCCTAGCCTTCTCGGTGTCTATATAAACCGGAGGGCTTTAATCCGTGAGGACACAACACACATTACAACAATCATACCATAGGCTAGCTTCTAGGGTTTAGCCTCCTTCATCTCGTGGTAGATCCACTCTTGTACTACCCATATCATCAATATTAATCAAGCGGGGCGTGGGTTTTACCTCCATCAGCGGGCGAACTGGGTAAAACATCGTGTCCCTTGTCTCCTGTTACCATTCGCCTAGGCGCCAGTTGGGACCCCTACCGAGATCTGCGGTTTGACACGAATGCCAGCTTCAACTCAAGATCAGCGTTGGAGTCCTTGGCGGCACTCAGCTCCTTGCCCTTCTCGGCAGGCGACCCTGCAGCTTCGCCATGGCGTGGGCGTACTTCTCGGCGCTCACGCTTCAATGGCGGCAAGCTCTTCACCGCTTCGCCTTGAGATCGGCCTCCAGCTCGCCACCGCCGTCTCCGGCTCCTTCTTGGCGGCCTCGGTAGCTGCGGCAGCGTCCTTTGCTTCCTTGAAAGCCTCACCAAATGTTTGCTCACGCGGCAAGCTCCTCCCGTGGTTTCAAGATTGACCTTCCGCTGCGTCAACTCGCCTTCCCACGCTAACAGATCCTCGGTGGCAAGCCGCTGTTGCTCTTCGGCTTCAGCCTTCTCGAGGAGGAAAGCTTTCTGCGCCTCGGCAAGTTGCTCCGCTCCGCCGCCAAGGCAGGAGGCTTCCTAATTCGCGACTCCGGAGCTCTCTGCTGCGCTTCTCAATGTCGCTCCGCTGCTGCGACAAAGCGCTTCGGGATTCCACCTTAGCTTGTCGGGCGCGGTAGGCGACACCAGCTTCGCAGCGATTGCTCCTCCTCGAGACTTCGCCGCTGCTGCTGCTCGGTCGTCAATTAGCGTCAGCCCAGTGGTGTGAGCACCTCCCCATCAAAGTTTCTCCTTGACCGGCGCCACAGGCTTGAAGCCCGGGGAGCTTGATGAAAACGCCATTACCGGCCTTCAAATCTGCGCGGGCTAGGGCTCTTCGAACTGGCGCTGCGTCGGCCAGCGGAGGGATCGGCGGTCGGCGTGGCGCCTTGCGCTCCTGCGGCCTCGAGGTCGTCGGTCACGATCGCGGACCCCTCGCTAGCTCTGCGCCGGCAGCTTTGGCAACCTCTTCGCGGCGGGATCATCGGCACCGGCTTCTTCTTCGGTGGCGGCGGCGTCGTCGGTGTTGCCGCGCGCGTTCTCCTTGCCGCCGACCTCGGTCTCCATCGGCTCCGTGGCAGATGGATCTGACGACCGGAGAAGGGAGAAAAGTCAAGCAAATATCCAAAAAGAAAATCAGAAGAAGAAGAACCCAAGGGAAGTTTTCAAGCAAGAAGGGTTACCTGTACTGGGCTCCACAATCATGGGCTCCACCACCGGAGGGTCGCTGGTGCTGTCCCTTGCCGAAGAACCGCCCCTTGCCGAAGAACTGTCCCTCGCCGGAAACTTCTCCCTTGCCGGAGAACACTCCCTTGCCAGGGAATCCTCCCTTGGCGGTGTGGTCGAAGCAGATAGCATCTCGGGGGCGGCTTCCGGATGCTCCTGGTGAAGCTGCTCTGCTCCTACACAAACCAAGAATCAGATATCAGCAAAGAAAGAACACCCATGCGCGCCTAACAGCGGGAAGTAAACTATATACTTACGGTGGGGGCTGCTATTTGGGGAACTACTGAGGAGTAGTTGCAGGTCGGCAAGGTGGTCTCAGGCGCACCCCTGTTGTCATGATGGGTTCGTCCTCAATGACAACCAAGGACCTTGGCTCTCTTCGCCGCTCTACGGGCGAGTCACGAAAAGAATGAGTTGAGTAAAGCAAGTCGGAATCTGAGACAAAAACAGCAAGAATTGAGGAAAAGTACAACAAAGAATCTTACTCTTCTTCTTCCTCGTCGGAGCTGAGTGCGGAGAGGTGAAGTCAGCCCACCTTGGCGTGTGGCGGAGGAGGAGTAGGTTCCTTGGCCGCTTAAGCGGGCAGCGGCGGTGGTCAGGGCGACCCGCTCCGATTGCCGTGGCGGCGGCGCTCCAGCGGCAGCGATGCTTGTCAGCGGTGGGCGTGTCACGGCAGCGGCGGCTGCTGACTCGTCTGCCGCCCTGCTACATCCCCGGCCTTGCGGAGACGCCTTCTTGGTGGAGCTGGGGGCTCCGCTTGCGGCAAGCTGCCTGGAGATCGCGGGCCGCTCGCACCCTCGGCAGGTTCGCTCGACTCGGCGTCAGGCCCGGCAAGCTCTTCCTCGCCGTCAAGCCACTCTTGCTCGGCAAGGCTTGCCGCCTCTGCTGCCTCTGCCTCCTCCATGGTGAACCCAAATTCGCCCGCGGCAGCGGCTACCGCCGCCTCTTCCGCCCTGTTGGCGATGCGCTGCATCTCCTCGTCAGTGGTGTCACGGGTGAGGCTCTTCTGTTCATCAGCGCGGACCGCCACCTCCACCAAGTCGTCGAAGAACGCCTGCACGACGTCGTCTGCAGGCTTTTGCCAGGTTGGTACAATTCCATGCGAATCGCTGCGACATCATTACGCGGATGCGGTCGGCGAGGAATTGTTACCTGTGGAACAACACCATTTGGCAACTGAACCATTCGGGATGTTGAGAGTCGTGCTTGAACAGCTCCTTGAGCATCGCGTCAGTTCGGCATGGTGAAGTTGAAGTTGAGGCCAGGCGCAGCCTAATGATATCCGCGGACCCCGAACTCCAGCGGGTCTCCTCCTCTCTGTAGAGCGTCGTGGCGAAGAAATCTGCACCTCTGGCGCCTCTGGTGAGCCAGCAAGCCTTAAGCGCGAGAATCCGGGTGTGGCGATCTTCGACCTGCTCGTCTTCTGAGGCCATCTTGCTCCAATCACCGCCGCGCACTAGTGGGGCTTGGCGCTGGGTGGTGAATGGCTGCGGGTTCTCCTCGACGATCCAGCACCGATCTGCTCTCCACTCCTCCCATTTGCTGCGGAGTTCTCCCTCCAGATATGCTTCCTTCTTGCCGGCCCTCGAGATCCATGCGATCCCGCCGGATAGAGGCTCTCCTCTCTCAACTCTGGGCATAAAGAAGTGGCGGAAAAGGGCTACGTTTGGGTGGACTCCGACAAAGTTTTTGAGAGATGTCGAAAACTGCCATGGTCGGAATGGCATTGGGGTGAAGTCAGGAGGTGGAACCCGTGAGTGTTCATGATATCTTGAAGAACTTCGAGAGAAGGCGGGCGAGCCCATGATAAACGAGTCAAGAAAGCGGATATCCATTGAACCCGTTTGAGCGGCTGACGGAGAGTACCTTCGTCGGCGGATCGCTTCGTGTCTCTGTCGACCGGAAGAGGTAGTACCCTCCCTCGGCTCGCCTTGGCGGCGAGCTCGGGCGTTGCCGCTGTTGGGAGCGTAGTAATTTCAAAAATTTCCTCGCTGCGCCAAGATCATGGTGATGCATAGCGAGTGGGGAGAGTGTTGTCTCGTGCCTTCGTGACCCGAGCGGAAGTGATCTGGCGTAGAGGAAGTAGTCGTCACGATCTCCTCGCGATCCAACCGATCTAAGCGCCGTTACTCCGGCGCCCCGAGTTCATGACACGTACAGCTCGATGGCGCTCCTCGGGCTCCAATCCGGTAGAGCCGGGGAGGAAGAGTTCCGTCGGCCGCGACGGCGTGGTGGCGATCTTGATGTTCTACGGCGCGAGGCTTCGCCTAAGCTTTGCGGACGATATGACCGAGGTGGAATATGGTGGAGGGCACCGCTGCAGCTAAGGAATGATCCGTAGATCAACTTGTGTGTTCTAGGGTGCCCCCTGCCCCGTATATAAAGGAGCAGGGGGTGTGGCGGCCCTTGGAGGAGGCCGGAGGAGGTCCTACTCCCAGGAGTAGGACTCCCCCCCTAGTTGGATTAGGATTGGGGGAGGGAAGAGGGGAAGGGCGCCCCCTCTCCTGTCCTATTCGGACTAGGGGAGGGCGCGGCCTGCCCTGGCGGCCTTCCTCTTCTCCCTCATGGCCCACTAAGGCCCAATAACCCCGGGAGGTTCGGTAACCCCGGTGTTAAATAAAATCCGATTTCACGGAACCATTCCGAACTCAAATATAGGATTCAATATATCAATCTTTATGTCTCGACCATTTGAGACTCCTCGTCATGTCCGTGATCACATCCGGGACTCGAACTTCTTCGGTACATCAAAATACACAAACTCATAATATAACCGTCATGAAACCTTAAGCGTGCGGACCCTACGGTTCGAGAACAATGTAGACATGACCGAGACCGTCTCGGTCAATAACCAATAGCGGGACCTGGATGCCCATATTGGCTCCTACATATTCTACAAAGATCTTTATCGGTCGAGACCGCATAACAACATCGTTGTTCCCTTTGTCATCGGTATGTTACTTGCGAGATTCGATCGTCGGTATCAATACCTAGTTCAATCTCGTTCGGCAAGTCTCTTTACTCGTTCCGTAATACATCATCTCACAGCTAACTCATTAGTTGTAATGCTTGCAAGGCTTAAGTGATGTGTATTACCGAGAGGGCCAGAGATACCTCTCCAGAGCAATCGGAGTGACAAAACCTAATCTCGAAATCGCCAACCCAACATCGCCTTTGGAGACACTGTAGTACTCCTTTATAATCACCCGATTCACGTTGTGACGTTTGGTAGTACCAAAGTGTTCCTCCGTGTAGCAGGAGTTGCATAATCTCATAGTTATAGGAACATGTATAAGTCATGGATAAAGCAATTGCAACATACTAAGCGATCGTGTGCTAAGCTAATGGAATGGGTCATGTCAATCAGATCATTCAACTAATGATGTGACCTTGTTAATCAAATAACAACTCTTTGTTCATGGTTAGGAAACATAACCATCTTTGATTAACAAGCTAGTCAAATAGAGGCATACTAGTGACACTCTGTTTGTCTATATATTCACACATGTATTATGTTTCCGGTTAATACAATTCTAGCATGAATAATAAACATTTATCATGATATAAGGAAATAAATAATAACTTTATTATTGCCTCTAGGGCATATTTCCTTGATCTCCCACTTGCACTAGAGTCAATAATCTAGATCACATCACCATGTGATTAACATCGATAGTTCACATCATCATGTGATTAACACCCATAGTTCACATCGCCATGTGACCAACACCCAAAGGTTTACTAGATTGATAATCTAGTTCACATCACTATGTGATTAATACCCAAAGAGTACTAAAGTGTGATCATGTTTTGCTTGTGAGAGAGTCTTAGTCAGCGGGTCTTTCACATTCAGATCCGTTATGTATTTTGCAATTTTCTATGCCTACAATGCTGCATGCGAAGCTACTCTAGCTAATTGCTCCCACTTTCAATATGTATCTAGATCGAGACTTAGAGTCATCGGATCGGTGTCAATACTTGCATCGGCGTAACCCTTCTGACGAACCTTTTGTCACTTCCATAATCGAGAAACATATCCTTATTCCACTAAGGATAATTTTGACCGCTGTCGATGATCTACTCCTAGATCACTATTGTACTCCTTGCCAAACTTAGTGCAGGGTATACAATAGATCGGTACACAACATGGCATACTTTATAGAACCTATGGCCAAGGCATAGGGAATGACTTTCATTCTCTTTCTATCTTCTGCCGTGGTCGGGTTTTGAGTCTTACTCAATTTCACACCTTGTAACACAGGCAAGAACTCTTTCTTTGACTGTTCCATTTTGAACTACTTCAAAATCTTGTCAAAATGCGTATTCATTGAAAAAACTTATCAAGCGTCTTGATCTATCTCTATAGATCTTGATGCTCAATATATAACAGCTTCACGAGGTCTTTCTTTGAAAACACTCCTTTATGCTTTGCAGAATAATTCTACATTATTTCCGATCTACAATATGTCATTCACATATACTTATCGAAATCTTGTAGTGCTCCCACTCACTTTCTAGTAAATCTGAGGCTTCCTTTGTAAGTGCTGTATAAACTATATCTTTGATCAACTTATCAAGCGTATATTCAACTCGAGATGCTTGCACCAGTCCATAGATGCACATTTTGTTAACACCTTTAGGATCGACAAAACCTCTTGGTTGCATCACATACAACTCTTCTTTAATAACTCCATTAAGGAATGCAGTTTTGTTTATCCATTTGCCAGATTTCATAAAATGCGGCAATTGCCAACATGATTCGGACAGACTTTTAAGCATTGATACGAGTGAGAAAATCTCATTGTATTCAACATCTTGAACTTTGTCAAAAACCTTTTTCGACAAGTCTAGCTTTGTAGATAGTAACACTACTATCAGCGTCCATCTTCCTCTTGAAGATCCATTTATTTTCTATGGCTTGCCGATCATTGGGCAACTCCACCAAAGTCCACACTTTGTTCTCATACATGGATCTCATCTCAGATTTCAGGGCCTCAAGCCATTTCGCGGAATCTAGGCTCATCATCGCTTCCTCATAGTTCGTAGGTTCATCATGGTCTAGTTACAAGACTTCCAGAACAGGATTACCGTACCACTCAGTGCGGATCTCACTCTGGTTTACCTCGAGATTCGGTAGTAACTTGATCTGAAGTTACATGATCATCATCATTAGCTTCCTCACTAATTGGTGTAGTAGTCACGGGAACAAATTTCTGTGATGAACTACTTTCAATAAGGGAGAAGGTACAATTACCTCATCAAGTTCTACTTTCCTCCCTCACTTCTTTCGAGAGAAACTCCTTCTCTAGAAAGGATCCATTTCAACAACCAAAATCTTGCTTTAGGATCTGTGATAGAAGGTGTACCCAACAGTTTCCTTTGGGTATTCTATGAAGGCGCACTTCTCCGATTTGGGTTTGAGCTTATCGGGATGAAACTTTTCACATAAGCATTGCAGCCCCAAACTTTAGAAAGCGACAACTTGGGTTTCTTGCTAAACCACAGTTCATATAGTGTCGTCTCAGCAGTTTAGATGGTGCCCAATTTAACGTGAATGCAGCTGTCTCTAATGCATGATCCCAAAACTATATTGGTAAATCGGTAAGAAACATCATAGATTGCTCTTTATCCAATAAAGTGCAGTTACGATGTTTGGACACACCATAACATTGTGGTGTTCGGTGGCGTGAGCTGTGAAACTATTCCACATTGTTTTAATTGAAGACCAAACTTCGTAACTCAAATATTCGTCTCCATGATGAAATCGTAGAAACCTTATTTTCTTGTCACGATGATTTTTCCACTTCACTCTGAAATTCTTTGAACCTTTCAACTATTTCAGACTTATGATTCATCAAGTAGATATACCCATATCTGCTCAAATCATCTGTGAAGGTCGGAAAATACTTGATACCATGTGAGCCTTAACACTCATTGGATCGCATACATCGGTATGTATTATTTCCAATAAGTCGGTTGCTCGCTCCTTTATTACGGAGAAGCGGAGTCTTAGTCATCTTGCCCATGAGGCATGGTTACATAAGCATCAAGTGATTCCAAAATCCCATCAGCATGGAGTTTCTTCATGCACTTTACATAATATGACATAACGGCGATTGCCACAAATAAGTTGCACTATCATTATTAACTTTGCATTTTTGGTTTCAATATTATGAATATGTGTATCACTATGATCGAGATCAATGAACCATTTTCATTGGGTGTGTAACCATATAAGGTTTTATTCATGTAAGCAGAACAACAGTTTATTCTCTTACTTAAATGAATAACCGTATTGCAATAAACACGATCAAATCATATTCATGCTCAGCGCAAACACCAAATAACATTTATTTAGGTTCAACACTAATCCGAAAGTATAGGGGTGTGCGATGATGATCATATCAATCTTGAAACTACTTTCAACAAACATCGTCACTTCACCCTTAACTAGTTTACATTTGATACGCAACTCCTGTTTGAGTTACTACTCTTAGCAACTGAACGATTACCAAATACCGAGGGTTGCTATAAACACTAGTAAAGTACACATCAATAACATGTATATCAAATATACCTCTGTTTACTTTGCCATCCTTCTTATCCACCAAATATTGAGGGCATTTACGCTTCGGTGACCATTTCCTTTGCGATTATAAGCACTTTCGGTTTCAGGCTTTGGTCAGCTTGGAGCTTCTTGGCGGGAGTGACAACTTGCTTGTCTTTCCTTGAAGTTCCTTTCCTTCCCTTTGCCCTTTTCTTGAAACTAGTGGTCTTGTCAATCATCAACACTTGATGTTCTTTCTTGATTTCTACCTTCATCGATTTCATCATCATGAAAAACTGGGAATCATTTTCATCATCCCTTGCATACTATAGTTCATCACGAAGTTCTACTAACTTGGTGATGGTGACTAAAAATTCATCAATCACTATCTTATCGGAAGATTAACTCCCACTTGATTCAAGCGATTGTAGTACCCGGACAATCTGAGCACATGCTCACTAGTTGAGCGATTCTCCTCCATCTTTTAGCTATAGAACTTGTTGGAGACTTCATATCTCTCAACTCGGGTATTTGCTTGAAATATTAACTTCAATTCCTGGAACATCTCATATGGTCCATGATGTTCAAAACATCTTTGAAGTCCCGATTCTAAGCTGTTAAGCATAGTGCACTTAAACTATCAAGTAGTCATCATATTGAGCTAGCCAAACATTCATAACGTTTGCATCTGCTCCTGCAATAGGTCTGTCACCTAGCGGTGCATTAAGGACACAATTCTTCTGTGCAGCAATGAGGGTAAACCTCAGATCACGGATCCAATCCGCATCATTGCTAAACATCTTTCAACACAATTTTCTCTAGGAACATATCAAAAACAAACATATGAAAGCAACAACGCGAGCTATTGATCTACAACATAATTTGCAAAATACTACGGGACTAAGTTCATGATAAATTTAAGTTCAATTAATCATATTACTTAAGAACTCCCACTTAGCAGACATCTCTCTAGTCATCTAAGTGATCACGTGATCCAAATCAACTAAACCATAACCGATCATCACGTGAGATGGAGTAGTTTTCAATGGTGAACATCTTATGTTGATCATATCTACTATATGATTCACGCTCGACCTTTCGGTCTCCGTGTTCGAGGCCATATCTGCATATGCTAGGCTCGTCAAGTTTAACTTTGAGTATTCTGCGTGTGCAAAACTGGCTTGCACCCGTTGTAGATGGACGTAGAGCTTATCACACCCGATCATCACGTGGTGTGCAGGCACGACAAACTTTGGCAGCGGTGCATACTCGGGAGAACACTTCTTGATAATTAGTGAGAGATCATCTTAAAATGCTACCGTCAATCAAAGCAAGAATAAGATGTATAATAGATAAACATTATATGCAATCAAAATATGTGACATGGTATGGCCATGATCATCTTGTGCCTTTGATCTCCATCTCCAAAATCTTGTCATGATCTTTATATCGTCACCGCGCACGACACCATGATCTTCATCATCTTGATCTATATCAATGTGTCGTTAGATGGTCGTCTCGCCAACTATTGCTCTTGCAACTATTGCTATCGCATAGCGATAAAGTAAAGCAATTATTTGGCACTTGCATCTTATGCAACAAAGAGACAACAATAGAGCTTCTGCCAGTTGCCGATAACTTCAACAAAACATGATCATATCATACAACAACTTATATCTCATCACATCTTGACCATATCACATCACAACATGCCCTGCAAAAACAAGTTAGACGTCCTCTACTTTGTTGTTGCAAATTTTACGTGGCTGCTACGGGCTTAGTAAGAACCGTTCTCACCTACGCATCAAAACCACAGCGATAGTTTGTCAAATAGACTCCGTTTTAACCTTCGCAAGGACGAGGCGTAGTCACACTCGGTTCAACTAAAGTGAGAGAGGACAGACACCGCCGGTCACCTTTAAGCAGCGAGTGCTCGTGGCGGTGAAACCAGTCTCGCGTAAGCGTCTGGCGTAATGTCGGTCCGGGCGCTTCATCTCACAATACCGCTGAACCAAAGTATGACATGCTGGTAGGTAGTATGACTTTATCGCCCACAACTCACTTGTGTTCTACTCGTGCAAAACATCAAACCATAAAAAACTTAGGCTCGGATGCCCTTTGTTGGGGAGCGTAGTAATTTCAAAAATTTCCTCGCACATGCAAGATCATGGTGATGCATAGCAGCGAGTGGGGAGAGTGTTGTCTCGTACCCTCGTGAACCCGAAGCGAAGCGATCTGGCGTAGAGGAAGTAGTCGTCACGATCTCCTCGCGATCAACCGATCCTAAGCGCCGTTACTCCGGCGCCCCGAGTTCTTGACACCGTCAGCTCGATGGCGCTCCTCGGGCTCCAATCGGTAGAGAGCCGGGAGGAAGAGTTCCGTCGGCCTGACGGCGTGGTAGCGATCTTGATGTTCTACCGGCGGGAAGCCGCCTAAGCTTTGCGGACGATATGACCGAGGTGGAATATGGTGGAGGGGCACGCTGCGGCTAAGGCGATCCGTAGATCAACTTGTGTGTTCTAGGGTGCCCCCTGCCCCGTATATAAAGGAGCAAGGGGTGCGGCCGGCCCTTGGAGGAGGCGGAGGAGGCCTACTCCCCAGGAGTAGGACTCCCCCTTTCCTAGTTGGATTAGGATTGGGGGAGGGAAGAGGGAAGAGGCGCCCCCCCTCTCCTGTCCTATTCGGACTAGGGGGGAGGGCGCGGCCTGCCTGGCTGGCCTTCCTCTTCTCCTCATGGCCCACTAAGGCCCAATAACCCCGGGAGGTTCAGTAACCCGGTGTTCAGTAAAATCGATTTCACGGAACCATTCCGAACTCAAATATAGGCTTCAATATATCAATCTTTATGTCTCGACCATTTGAGACTCCTCGTCATGTCGTGATCACATCCGGGACTCGAACTTCTTGGTACATCAAAATACACAAACTCATAATATAACCGTCATGAAACCTTAAGCGTGCGGACCCTACGGTTCGAGAACAATGTAGACATGACCGAGACCGTCTCGGTCAATAACCAATAGCGGGACCTGGATGCCCATATTGGCTCCTACATATTCTCTGAAGATCTTTATCGGTCGGACCGCATAACAACATCGTTGTTCCTTTGTCATCGGTATGTTACTTGCGAGATTGATCGTCGGTATCAATACCTAGTTCAATCTCGTTACGGCAAGTCTCTTTACTCGTTCCGTAATACATCATCTCACAGCTAACTCATTAGTTGTAATGCTTGCAAGGCTTAAGTGATGTGTATTACCGAGAGGGCCAGAGATACCTCTCAGACAATCGGAGTGACAAAACCTAATCTCGAAATCGCCAACCCAACATCGCCTTTGGAGACACCTATAGTACTCCTTTATAATCACCCGATTCGTTGTGGCGTTTGGTAGTACCAAAGTGTTCCTCCGGTAAGCAGGAGTTGCATAATCTCATAGTTATAGGAACATGTATAAGTCATGGATAAAAGCAATTGCAACATACTAAGCGATGGTGTGCTAAGCTAATGGAATGGGTCATGTCAATCAGATCATTCAACTAATGATGTGACCTTGTTAATCAAATAACAACTCTTTGTTCATGGTTAGGAAACATAACCATCTTTGATTAACAAGCTAGTCAAATAGAGGCATACTAGTGACACTCTGTTTGTCTATATATTCACACATGTATTATGTTTCGGTTAATACAATTCTAGCATGAATAATAAACATTTATCATGATATAAGGAAATAAATAATAACTTTATTATTGCCTCTAGGGCATATTTCCTTCACCGCTCCTTTCATGAGCCTCGAGCATGGCGCCTCGGCCGACTTCATAGCCTTCCGGCTTCGGAGCCATGGCGGAGGTAGTGGGGAGATCGAAGCGTTAGTGGCGGCGGCGGCGATGAAGCGAGCGCTGCTCTCTTCGGCTTTGGAAGAAGGGGCGGCGGAGATTTCTAAGATTGGAACAACAGCTGGCGAGATGGGGAACTGCCCTGTTTCCCTGCTTATAAAAGAGGAGGCGAGCGTTCGCTTTTTCGAATAAAGAACCACCACGATCTCTCCCATGATGCCACATTTCGGCGTGCCGTTAAGGGGAGGCGCGGTGGATCTGAATAAGATC